>LBNU01024596.1:18228-56040 GCA_014162995.1 Artemisia annua | reverse complement strand
ATTCATTTACTATTTCTTTTATTTAAATAGATTTTAGAGTATAAATCATTTTTAATTTCCAAATAAATCATAAAAAGAGTGATAAGTTAGCTAACTACACATGTGAGAATTAATTTTTAATGGCTAATGATTTGCGCACTCAAAAAAGTTATTTGCACACTCAAGGTATAAGCAGTGAAGCAGAATAATTAATATTGTACAAGTATTTAGTGCACATATGGAGTGTCCTAATAAATTTGCAAAGTGTGCAAATCAATTCCCATTTCTAATATGAGCTATGTTGTACTTTAGATATAGAAAATCATTTTGAAGAAGCAATTAGAAAATTGAAACTGAATGACCAATCAGATTTAGAGATGTTATGAGAGATGAAACCGTGAGCAATTGGCACGTGTACCTCTAACCTGTCACTTGCACCCATTGATTTTTTTTCTTGCCTTCCACCCGTCTGCGGGTACAATTTGTTGCCCATGCCAATGCCGATGCCGCGGGTACCCATTGCCCACGGGTAAACCCGTAGGTTGTTAAAAGTGACACTTTCATACATGTTTTTCAAAGTTTTAAAATACAACTTAATTAGAAGGTGAACAAGTTACGATATATTGGTTAATATGCATAAAATTAGTCAACTATGGACTAATTATGTATTACTAATTGCATTAATACAAAGAATAATATTAAATTAATAAATAAAAATCTACTTTTTGTGACTCATGAATTCTTGTTTAAGACTAGTGGTTATCTTTACATTAAAATTGCGTGACCAAGTATGAATGAACTTGGCTTGAGATTGAGATGTTAAATATATATTTTTGATATTTTAATGATTCATATTTTTCTTGTAGTCTTGGAACTCAAAAATGAGGAGTAGTATCATATGTTTTCTATTAAGTTTGTGTGACTATCCAAAAATATATCTACTAATAAGTTCACAAGTATTTAGGTAGTATAGTAAATGTAAGTTTAATACAAACCGGGTTCATGAGTATTTTGAAAGGAATATCCATGGGTAATTCAAAACGGCTTTGACTGGTTTACAAATCGGGTTTACCCGCGACGGGTAGGCTTTACCCGCCTGCCGCCAGTTGGAGGGTTATTTTTCACCCACGAACCATCCGCGGGTAAAAGTTTACGGGATTACTCACCCATCATAGGCGGTTCCCATCCCTATCATCTACGAGCGACAGACATAGATGATCCCTACCCATAACTTGTGACTACTTTTTTTTACTACCAAAATGTTACACTCATACAATTTATTTTAAAAAAAAGATTCACATACATACATATAAATGTGGTTTTATTGTATTATAATTTTCTTAACTCACACACACACACTATATATATATATATGTGTGTGTGCGCGCGCGCGCGCAATAATAGCCGTACTATGCAAGTGGTCTAAACAATTAAATGAAAATTTCATCATTAATGAGTTTGTCCCTTTGACCTGTATCTATATGAGTCAACATTCAGCAAAGAAAATCTTCTTGCTAACCAACTGATTTTCCTTACACATATGAGATGATGCAAGTGGTCTAAACAATTAAATGAAAATTTCAAAATCAAGGAAGAATCTTGGATTGTTTTTACACTTAGTCATGAAACTGGTCTTAACATGGTCAAACTCTAGAACATGATATAAATAGGCCTAAAGTGAGATGAAGAAATGCTCACAGAAAATCAAAAGATAGTTCACAAAATGAGTGATAAGCAATCCGGAAAGCGGCCCCAGCAGTTGCTGAATTATACCCGTGATCCGCCTCCATTCCCTCCTCCAAGTTGTCCAAGGTGTTCCTCTAGTAAGACCAAGTTTTGTTACTACAACAACTATAGTGTCTCACAACCACGCTATTTCTGCAAGGATTGCCGGCGTTACTGGACCCATGGTGGAACCATTAGGAACCTTCCTAACAATGGAACCAATCGCAAGTGGGGTAGGGTAACTTCTGCATCTTCGTCTTCACAATCAGCATTGCCTATAGCTAGGAGCATGGGATCTCGTGATGTCCCTGCAGGCTCAAGCACTTCTCAGTTCTTGTTGTCACAACACTCAGGACTCTTGTATCCAGCACTAGCACCAAAATCCTGGAGCACGGGATCGCTTAACAACCCTATAGGAGGGGGTACTGGCTCAAGCATTGGTGGTGGTACATTTAGGCTACCGATCAACGAAACTAATCAATTTTTCACTGGTGGTGGTTTTTGTAATCAAACAACTTTCATATTTAGCCCAGACGTTGAGTTAGGTGCTGTAAACAATGCATTTGGAGCATTTAATGCACGCTTTGTTGGTGGAGCTCCTCCACAACCAATTCCACCAAGTTCGCTCTTACATCACCTTTCCTCTGTAGGTGGTTCTTGTGAGTTGGGAATTCCTTTTCTTCAACCACCACAACACCAACTAATACCATCTCCACCACCTACTGCATGGACAACTCAAAACATGGCCAGTAGCAGCGCCAGCACCAATAACTTTATCCCAAAAGCTCGGGAAATGACTGTAGCTGAGAATGTCGTTAGCATAAATGAGTGGCCCGAATTTGATGATATGGACATAGAGGGTGACCGTCTTCAAAGCTACAAGTCACCATCACCTTGATATTCTATATTATTTTCAGGATCGGACATCTTTGCATTTAGGGCACACAATTAGCTAGATGTTTGATTTTAGTGAAAGATAGAGAGGGTGGGGGTACGTCGTCTTTTGTTCTTTTAGTTTTGTTTTTTTTAGCTTTATGGAGGATTTGGTTTCTTCTGAACTGAAATAGGGTTTTATGAATGAATTGACTAGCTTTTATGTTACATTAGTTCATTTTTTTTTTTTTTTTTTTTTTTTTTTTTTTTTTTTTTTTTTTTTTTTTTTTTGCAAGGACTTTTGGCCTACTTTGTCTAATACATTGATATATTTTGATAAAACCACAATTACTTTTGTAAAAACACACGAGTACCAAAAGCTTACTTTCAAATGATATTAAGCAATACATTTATATTGGTACAAAACGAGTATTACATGAAACTAGAAAACAACGAATTTTGGTACCCATCTAAGCACGGTGCTTTGATTTTGCATTTCAGTTTTTTCAATTTTATATTTAAGTTAGAAATTATTTTAAGGGCTTTGGTTAGGGAAATGGGTGGAATACTTGGTTATGCTTGTTGTTTAAAATTTGTTTTGCATGTTGTTTTTTTGCAGAATTTATGTTTAAATTTTGATTTGCATGTTGTCTTTTTACAGAATTTATGGCCAGTATAGGTAGTACTTGCTTGGCTATTTTGGTGTCGCAAAAATCGGAAGGCATAACATGAGGTTACGATAGGAGTTCTTAAAGAATTCTCATTTGATAAAAGAGTAACTATGTATGATAGAGGATTGTAAGTAAAGGAAAAAGAATGTTACCGTTTATTTAATTTCTTTGTTCTTTTTGCTATGCCTCATGAGAAATATATGCTGTATATTCTTGGGTAAAAGCTATAAAATACCATCGTACTTTCCAAAATGTACCAAGTTGAACCATGTACTTTTTTATTGATTACTTGACCAACGAACTTTCAAATTTTTATTCGACTTGAACCATATCTTATTTATTAAAAAAAATAAAAAGAAATTACACGTCGATAATTAGAAAAGATATGGTTCAAGTCGAACAAAATTTTGAAAGTTCGTTGGTCAAGTAAGCAATAAAAAAGTACATGGTTCAACTTGGTACATTTTGGAAAATACGATGGTATTTTATAGCTTTTACCCTATATTCTTTTGCTTGAATATTTTCTAATCAGTCAATATAATTTCATCTTGCAAATAATTGTCATGTAACTTTGGTTTTAGAACATGGCCCAAGTAATTTNCCTAGCAACTTTTTGTAACTGAAATATGTCACTTTTTAAGAATAGAAATTGTATCGTAATAATAATAACTTAATTTTACAGATCGGAAAGAATATAATGACATCTAAGAACAACTCTTCACTATATAAGAAAGCATTGCCTACTAACTAAGAACGTGTGGGTTTAAGTCTCAGTCGAAACATTGTGAGATTGTAATCGTAACCTATTTATGTATAATATTTGCCTTTCCAAAAAAATTGTAATGTTTTATTTCTCCAATTGTAACCAATGAAGATTTAGGGCGTGCTTGGTTCAAACTCGGGAAAGAAAAAGAGAAAGGCAATGATAATTGTGGGGAAAAGGAAAGAAAAAAGTATTCCCCCCAATTTATTGGGTAATGGCCCATTACCCACTATTGGGTAATGGGTTATTGCATTATACTCTAGCAAAGCATCATTTTTCATATCTTTCTCATTCCTCACCCCTCGTAACCTACCAAGCATGCCCTTAGAAGTGGCTAGAAATGTAATCGAGTCATTCATGAATATGGGTATGGGCTGTTCACTAATTTTTTCGGGCTGATAAGTTAGCTAACCACCCGGATTTCTTTGGGCTATTGAATGTGGAGGTATTTATAAGTGATTTAATATTTATGAGCTATTGAGCTATGTTGTATAACTTTTGGATATAGAAAATCATTTTGAAGAAGTAATTAAAAAATTGAATCTGAACGACCAATCAGATTTTGAGATGTCATGAGAGATGGATTCGTGAGCAATGGGCACGGGTACCTCAAAGCCGTCACTCGCACTCGGGATTTTTTTCTTGCCCTCCATTGCGGGTACAATTTTTTTCCCATTCACATGCCCGCGGGTACCCATTGCCTGCCAGTAAACCCGTAGGTTTGTTAAACGTTACACTTGCATGCATGTTTCTCAAAGTTTTAAAAATATAATTTAATTAGAAGGTGCATAAGTTATGTCATATTAGTAAATATGCACAAAATTAGCCAAACTATTCACTAATTATGTATTACTAATAGCATTAAAAAAATAAATAAATAAATAAATAATCTACTTTTGTGACTCATGAATTCTTGCTTAAGACTAGTGGTTACCTCTATATTAAAATCGTGTGACCAAGTATGAAAGAACTTGGCTTGAGAATAGAGATATTGAGTATATATTTTTGATATTTTGATAGATTCATATTCTTCTTCTAGTTTTAGAACTAAAAAATAACGATTAGTATGATGTATTTTCTAATAAGTTTATGTGACTATTAAATATATTTACTAATAAATTCACAAGTATTTAGGTAATAATGTAACTGCAAGTTTTAATACAAACCGGGTTCATGAGAATTCTGAAAGGAATATCCGTGCATATTTCAAAAAAGTTTCTAAATTTTTATACCAACGACAGATATACTTTACCCGTCACCCGTTGATGGGTTATTTTTTCACGGATGACCCACCCGCGGGTAAAAATTGACGGGTTTACTCACCCATCACAGGCAGGTACCTGCGAGTTACGGGTTTTCTCTCCTGTTCCCATCCCTGTATACTACGAGCGACGGACACAAATGATCCCTACCCAATCACTTGTGACTACTTTTTTTTTACTACCAAAAATGTTACATTCATACAGTTTTTTTTTAAAGGATTCACATACATATGTATCAAATGTGGTTTTGTTGTATTATATTTTCTTCACACATTATATTCGCTTACCACATGTTTATGTGAGATTTTTCTTGAAGAAAATTTATGTTAGTGTAGCATTTTTTTTTCATTACAAACCACCAAGAGTATTTCGATTACATCATTTCTAAGTTTAAACCCACCTAATAGTTAAACGGTGGCGTTTGATTATTTTTCCAATTATTAGTGAATCACCTGATAGTATTAAACACCTAACACTCAATAATACTCGACAGTCGACACCGCTAGAGCAGTGTATTGAGAAGTTAATACGTGACTGTCATAACACTATCTGAAAATAGTGACATTTAACATTTATAAGATGTTTGGTAGAAGGTTGGAGAAATGGAAATGAAATAACTTTTCATGTTTGGTAAGATAGAGAAATAGAAAAACGGAAAAAAGAATGTGTGAGGAATTGATACTTGATAGTGCAATCTGTTAACCTTGATTTGCATCACTTTAGTTGAGAAATGAGAGAAATGGTATTTTTCTTGTAACAATCTTTTTATATTATTTATTTGAAACATAGATTTACATTTTTTTCATGTCCTTATTTCTTTTCTTTTGAGAATGCATAATTTATTCTTCAATGTTATTTTATTTTTTGATTATAAATAAATAAATAAATAAATAAATAAATAACTTTTTTATGAGATGTATATTTCATTGTTTCGAAACCTCAAAACATCGGCTCCAATGGCCCGATAACATGGCCCGTCACAGTTAGCCAAGATCCCCATAAGCATTTATTCAGAATTTTATCCTTTTTGCATATCCTAAAATGTCTTCTAAGTCGACAACATATGTACAAAAACAAAAACAGTTTCACAAGCGGTGATGTTCATGATTTGTGGGATTATTCTTTGACCTAATGGCCATGTGAATGATTCTCAAGGTGGTAATGTAATAATGTATATATTCCTCTATTTATCTAGTCCATTTCTGCTAAATTTGTTTTGCATGATAAAGATAATGATGAGAAGTTGGATACAGTTAGAAGATTGATAGTTGTAACTTGTAACAAGGACATTAGAGATGTAAAAAAACGAAATAAAGTTTTAGAAGAACAAAGTAAAGCTTTAAATACGTTTTAAATGATAAATTCTGAGACCTTATCTTGAAGGGTCACAGTTGGAACTTTAAATCAAGTGTATTTTGCATACATAATAACATACACCATTTAGTCATTCACTCATCTAACTAGAGGTGCACAGACGGGCAGACGGGCTAAAGCCCGAGCCCGGGCTTTGGCCCGACCCGGAAAAGCCTGAAAAAGCCCGGCCCGAAGCCCGGTCTGGCCCTACAGGCCTAAATGGTCCTTATATTTTCAACCAAAGCCTGATCTGCCCCGGGCCTGGTCCGGCCCGGTTAAGCCCAAAGCCCGTAAAAGCCCGCCAAAAAGCCCGCTAAAAAGCCTGAAGGCCCAGGCTTTCTTACAGAAAAAAGCCTGGTATTTTTCAAAAGAAGGCTAAAATTATGTGTTATTTTTATATAATAACATACAGCAAAATAATTATTTAGAAATGAATGATGAAATTATAACAAAAAATATAATTACTTATAAATAAGTATGACTTGAATATTTGTAGTTGGTTGTTAGAGGGCTTTTATTGTGCAATTAATATGCTTCTTTATAATATGTAACCTTATTTTGTTATTTTTTAGTAATGTATTAATGTTAATCAAGTATTTCCATATATAGTATTTATATTATTATTATCAAAAAATAGATTAAAAAAAAACAAAAACAAAAAAAAAAAGAAAAAAAAAGAAAAAAAAAACCTGAATAAGCCCTGGCCTGGGCTGGGCTAAGCCCGGTTCGGCCCGGTCCAGACCATTTGGGCTGAAATAGGCCTAATATTTTGGTTAGGGGCCGGGCTAGGATTTCTTAGGCCCGGACTTTTTTGAACTATAAAAGCCCGGACTATTTTCGGCCCGATCCAAGCCCGGCCTGACCTGGGCTTTGTGCACCTCTTTACATCTAACAGTTGATTTAGAATTTTAAGTTTAAAAATAAATAAAAAATATAAATAAAAAAATTCAACCTAATCCAGTTGGGCCCATGTAATATATATCAGCCCATGATGATCTACAGAAAAGTTTGAGATGATTTTTTTAGAGTGGGCCCAACGACATATCACTAAAATCCAATCCAACTCGAATTCCACATGTCACTGCTGTCACGGACGGCAACGTATTTTCCTCTCGCTATCATTTGCTACCCCGTCCCAAAAATATCAATTTTAACATTGTAAAATTTTTAAAAAAAATACTACTCCGTAACTAACTATACTTTACACCAATCTAATACTACTCCGTAACTAACTAGGCCTTTTTGATTCGGTGGATGTGAGTTGTCCACCAACCAATAAGTTGTGGGTTCAAGTCTTGCCAGAGACACTTGTGAGAATTATTGTGAGATAGTGGTATAGTGTGCAGGAAAAAAAAAATCGTTAAAAAAAGAGTTATTATTTCCAAAAGGGTTACATCGATATCATTTTCTATTTAAAATTATTGGTAACGTTAAAGTTTGGTATTATTACTCATGAATATGAATATGGAGTATAGTTTAATGACAAACAATATTTTATTTCTATAATGTTAGAAATATAATTTGGAGGTCTGATGATTTGAATAGTTTTATACTTAGATATACATGACAATATCATGTCGGTTGCAGTTAAAGAAATCAATGTTTTACAAACTAATAAAACACTAATACTAGGTTTTGAGCTAAGCACATTTTGGAGGAAAGAAAAAAAAACAAAAAAAAAAAAANTTAAGAATAAATAAAAAATAGAAATAAAAAAATTCAACCTAATCCAGTTGGGCCCATGTAATATATATCAGCCCATGATGATCTACAGAAAAGTTTGAGATGATTTTTTTTAGAGTGGGCCCAACGACATATCACTAAAATCCAATCCAACTCGAATTCCACATGTCACTGCTGTCACGGACGGCAACGTATTTTCCTTTCGCTATCATTTGCTACCCCGTCCCAAAAATATCAATTTTAACATTGTAATTTTTTTTTAAAAAATACTACTCCGTAACTAACTATACTTTACACCAATCTAATATCATCCCTCCCCATTAAAATCACTTTTGATTAGTTGAAACACAAAATGAGCATTTAGGGTTTAGTTTACCTTAGGCCTTTTTGATCCGGTGGATGTGAGTTGTCCACCAACCAATAAGTTGTGGGTTCAAGTCTCGCCAGAGACACTTGTGAGAATTATTGTGAGATAGTGGTATAGTGTGCAGGAAAAAAAAAATCGTTAAAAAAAGAGTTATTATTTCCAAAAGGGTTACATCGATATCATTTTCTATTTAAAATTACTGGTAACGTTAAAGTTTGGTATTATTACTCATGAATATGAATATGGAGTATAGTTTAATGACAAACAATATTTTATTTCTATAATGTTAGAAATATAATTTGGAGGTCTGATGATTTGAATAGTTTTATACTTAGATATACATGACAATATCATGTCGGTTGCAGTTAAAGAAATCAATGTTTTACAAACTAATAAAACACTAATACTAGGTTTTGAGCTAAGCACATATTAAAGAGAGAGAGGAAAAAAAAAAACCCAAATCCTAATTACTATGGACTTATGAAGGTAATTTTTGTTAAAAAGTTTACACCACATATAAAATTTGCAAAAAAGTTAAAAAGACGTTTGGAGCGTGAAGTGGAACACAGTAATATGCACGAGCAATCAGAGAAAAATGCAAATTTAGTTGTGATGCCCAAGCTTTATTACATTGTGGAATGGGTGTAGTTTTGCAATAATGAAATTGTGGTATGTGCTATAATCGTGTAAGGTTCACAGCTTGCTACCTCACTTGCTTCAGCATAGACCTATTCTTCATGGTCGCTTACTGCTTCTGTATAGTAATAACTACGAAATCAACATTAAAAGAATCGACAGAAAGGGCGACGAGACTTTTGGCGAGGCCACTTTCTCCTCACCAAAGATCTCTAAACGACAAAAAAAACTCGGTTTTAGACTTTGACTTTGACTTTGTCAAAGAAGTAAGAAATTTTGACAAAAGGCATTGGCGAGGATATGTCCTCGCCAAAAGATTGATTTATGTTGACCTTATTTGACCATTAGCTATACTTTATTCATTTCCTTCTCAGTTTTTCCGCCAATTTTTTGACGAGGACATGTCATCACCAAAAGGTTGACCGATTAATTATGTATTTATTTAACAGATTAGTAAGTGACTAATCAGGGTGATGACGTGGTTTATTCATTGGCAAGGATATGTCTTCGCCAAAATGTTGACCAAAACGTTGACCTTATTAGATTACTTAAGAAATGTTATTAATTATGTTAAAGTTAATTGCAAACATTATTTAAGTTATAAAAACATATAAATGAAGATATATATGAAGAAAAAAATTTGTATTCTCTTTAAGCATGAAAGGTAGATGAGAATTTACTGATAAGAATTGAGCGAGTGGTATGAACCAAAGGTCTTTCTATTCAATCGATAAAAATCATCGCAATTCATTAAATTTTATTGAGAGAGTATATACGTGACACCATCTTTTGAGTTACACAAGTCAAATACGAATGTATCGTTGTCCTTAAGCAAGTCTTGTCACTTACGAATATATTCAAGTGATCGAGTTCTATGAACCGAAATTTGGAAATGCACCAGAATGCGGCAATATGCTGCAAAGAAGTGCAGGTGGCTTTGGCGAGGATATTTGCCCGCCAAAATCATGTGGGCTCGGGTTGTCTTCGCCAAAAGTCTGTAGGCCAGAGTTGAGAAGTTTGACTTAAATTTGTGTGGGTCCCACGTAATCGTCGCTAAACTCATATTAGTCCTCGCCAAGAGTTTTAGCGACGGTCTTTTGACGATTACTTTTTTACAACGACATGTCTTCGCCAAAGATTATCAGCGAAAACTTGTCTTCACCGAATGAATAAAAATGTCTTGGCCAATAAGGCGGAATGTTGCAGTGCAAAACATATTTAAAACAGTTTTAAATGTCAGATCTATCTAAAATCATATCATACGTGCTAAATAAAATTTTCATGGTTGGCAAAAGGGTACTAAAATAGTTGATGCACTCCCAATCATAGCACAATCAGTTTTGCAATAAAAGCTGTAAAGGTCTGTTACCTTTTCCCCTAACTTTTTGCATCCAAAACATTTGGGTAATGTTAATGAATAGGAAAAGAGAAAAAAATTATTGTACATTTGTACTTAGCATCCAAAACAAATTGTATGATTTTGCAATTTGCAATCTACTAGGCCAAAGAGTTTTATAAGTTTTAAGATACAAGTTTTTAATACGTATAAACATCTAAATTTAACAAAACAATGCCAAATTTATTAGTCTACGACGACTGACTTCGTCGTAAATGAGAGGCAAGTCGTCTACCGAATGTGAAGTGATGTTACCTATCTTGTTATCTAGTTATATATAGTCCTATACATTTGAAACACTTTTGACAATGACTTAAAAATAAAAATAAACCTCTTAAAATAAGTTATACTTAAGGGATGCAGGGTCCAATATTCAACTAGAGTCTACAACTAATACGACAACAAGACATGGTCATGAAATATAATTATAGTATTTTGTCCAGCAACTATGATAAAGGGCAAACATGATGATCACCGATTTGTACGTTGCATCGTGCAATTATCTCAATGTCGTCGGATTACACCGAACGTCATCCCACACCTCACCTCATTGTCACGGACTCATGGTTAGCTCCATTGGCAACATCATTTGAACGACGCTGCTTTTATTGTGTCTTTGTGTGCGGTTTCGGTGTGTTTTAGTGACTCCATCTTTAGTATTATGAATACATGTTTCAATGTTATTCTCGATGTTGTGCTGACATGAAGTGAATGAAAACGAATCTCGATGTCATTACACCTGCTTGTCTGATACTAAACATTTATTATTATTCTTATTTTTATTATTATTATTATTATTATTATTATTATTATTATTATTATTTTTAACGGTAGAATTTATAAAACTAGAAAGAAGCTAGAAAGAGAATTACAGTTAGTCCAAGAAACGTTCAGCTTTCTATATCTATTTGAGAACTAAACATAAGAAAGATCAACTACTCTCGAATATGACTTGCCGAATAGGACGCTTGCGACTGAAATGAAGCCATTGCGAAACTTCCAGATAGACAAAGCCGTGACACCCAAAATAGACCGAACAATTTGCTTCACGTGAGGTTTAATTGATACTAAAAATCTAATTGATGATTTAGTTTACTTTAATACAATTTAATTAACCCTTTGTTTTATTACTTTGGTTATAGGACTTGTTAATTTTTGTCTAGCTGATTTTATTCCAAACATCGATTCAAAAAGTTTAATGTATTTTACATGAGTGGGCTCCTTTACTTTTAGTGACAAGAATATTATAAGCCTCTCGTGTGGATATTATATTAGCAACTAATTGACTGACTGTGAAGTTTAACCTAACCATCATTCTTTTCGCAATATAATTCTATATTTAACGGCAGACATAGAAAGTTTTGATTATTAAAATGTGTATGTAGTATACTTTAATACTAATATAGTAAGAAAAGAATCTTCGGTAACGATGATTTAAACATTTTGAACGGTTAAAACAGTTTATAGTCATATACGCTAGTTCTTATGAAGTAGTCAAAGCCTTAATTTGCAAGTGTTAGAGATCGAACAATATACATATATGCACTCACAAGTCGCGAGTGTGCTGAAAAATAATAATAATTGGCATTAGTTAATTGTGTCTGAAAAATGTTGATTTCACAGTTAGGGCTGAGCAAACGGACCGGACCGACCGACAAAACCGACCGGACCGGACCGAACCGGACCGGACCGACCACATTCGGTCCGGTCTTCGGTCTAAGCTTTTTGGCTAATTCGGTCCTCGGTCCGGTTCGGTCCGGTCCGGACCGTCCAAAAACCCGAAAGAACTTGCCAAATCTTGCCTAATTGGACCGGACCGACCGAAGACCGACCGGACCGGACCGGACGGTCGGTCCGGTCTCGGTTTATGGTTTTTCCGGTTCTCGGTCTTCGGTCCGGTCCGGTCTTGGTCGGTCCGGTCCGGTTTTTGGACCGTGATCACCCTTAGTTAAAACCATTACATAATTGACACATATATCCGGTCAAAAAGTTAAACATGTTTATGTTTATCTGTATCATTTCTCTTATAATAAGTGTTTTGGTAACGGCAATCCTTGTGGTTAAAACTTATAATTTGTATAAAAATAACATTTAATGAACTTATTATTTTTCATATTTGTACAAATTTAGTGATTATAATTATAGAAGGTGTTGTTAAAAATAAATATCATGTTTTAATTGTTGATTTTTCAATTAAAGTAAGCTTAATCACAACTTATAAGATTGTGATTAGCAAACCCTAAAAATAATAACACGAAGATTAGAATTAGAATTCCATATAGGAACAAACACTTTAGAGGAGAGTTACTTGTCAAGTCGAATTAGAATTAGAGCTACTTGTCAAGTCGACACAAAACCAGTAACCTCAGTAACAAACACAAGTAGAGTTACTTGTCAAGTCACGACACAACACCAGTAACCTCAGTATGTACATAAGTAGGATTACTTATGTTTAGTAGTACCCTTACTCCTACTATCAGTAAGGTCCTCATCATTCCCCCTCACTTTAGAAGAACTCGTCCTCAAGTTCTTGCATTCTTCAGTCGCTAATGTCTTCAAATCCGGTGGTCGCATACCATTGGGAAGAATAGCTATATTATTTCCATACCACTTAAACACATAAAAATTATTCTTATCCTTATGTATTGCATCGACATCATGTTGCCATGGTCTTCCTAGCAAAACATAACTAGCACCTAAGTCCACGATATCACAAGACACCTCATCACGATAAGAATTTCCAATAGCAATTGGAACCTTGCAAACCTCATTCACCTTTACTTTGGGACCTTTCTTTATCTATCATAACTTATACGGATTAGGATGTTGTTCGGTTGGTAACTTCAATGCCTTCACAGGTTCTTTGGAAACTAGGTTTTCACAATTTCCACCATCAATGATCAATGAACAAACGTTGTCTTCAATCTTTGTTGCACACAAAGTACGTTGCACTATCAAGTTCACGACTTCGCCTTCAACTTGAGCAAATTCAGCAATATGATCCAAGTCAGCACCAAAATCAATTCCCATGCCATCTTCATGAGATTCCCCAACATAAGCATTCATTTTCCTATTAGGACATGTGTTTGACCTATGACCCGATAAACCACACCTAAAGCACTTAGATGGTATAGGTTTGGTATACGGATTAGAATCCGTCTTTTTAGATATAACCTGTTTTGTCGCACCTCTTCCACTAGCCACAACGGGAGAAGTCAAACTTGAAGATTTATTAGTTCCAACGGTCAATTGAGTTTGATTAGATTGATTTACCTGAGGAGAATATGAATGTTCTTTGCAAAGTATCGTTAAAGTTCAAAACTCATTTAATCATTGACCTTTCGACCTTCATATCTAAAGTTTGATCTTGATCAATGGTCCAAATTGATAAAAGACTTAACTCTTCTTGGATTGATTGATTCAACTCGCTAATATACCTAGTAGCCATTTGTTCTTCCGATTCCTTCAAGTTACACCTAGCTTGTCACCTCTAGAATTCACCCGTATACTCCACCACGATTCTTTTCCCTTGAACACAAGTATGATATTGTTGATATAAAATTTGTTCAACATCAGGGGGTAAAAGCCTACCTTTTATCATTCTCTTCATCCTTGGCTACGTGTTGATTGGATACTTGCCTTGTCTCCTACGGTTGTCTTGCTCGTTTTGCCACCAAGCTCCAGCTCCTCCACGTAACTTATAAGCTACAATCTTGACTTGCTCTTCTTCTGGAACCAATGTTGCAAAAATCGGCCGAATCGACCGATTAATCGCCGATTAATCAGCCGTACACCTTGTTGATTTTTTTGAAAATCGGTGAAAAAATCGGCCAAGGCAAAAAAATCAGCCACTAATCAGTCAAAAATCGGCCGAATCGGTCAAAAAATCGGCCGAATCGGTAAAAAATCGGCCGAATCGGCAAAAATCGGCTGAATCGGGCGAACCAGTCAACTTTAAAAAAATAAAAATTTAGGCATTCTACTTAATTTGGATGAACGTTTATTTCACTTATAACGCACAATGGGCCTCATAATCAGAACTGGAACCTTTTATTGAGGTTTGGAAACATGGTAGGCTTGGAATCAGTTAAGATCTTTAAGTTTGCTCTCCAGAAATACCCAAAACTTGTAGGAAATGCCAATCCGATTAATCACCGGTTAATACCACCTTGACCGATTAATCGCTGCAGGGTGGTCGACCGCCCGACTACCGATTCACGATTTTTGCAACATTGTCTGGAACATCCATGGTCTCAAAGAACTTATCAACCTCATACAAACAATCTAGCACAGCTTCAAGATCAAGATTCCTAAGAAAGTTAGGAATCTTAGCCTTAACACTGTACCATTGTTTCTCACCATACCCACTATGATTTCATTCCTCATAGCAAAAACCCTAGGTTCACGATTTCTACCTCTAGGACCTCCGTTCAAAACCACAAAATCTCCATCTCCTTCCTCATCTGAAGAACCGAATCCTTCTTGTCTCCAAACTTGTTTAGGAGGTTGGATACGCTTTTGATTATCATAGAATTCCTCATAGTTATTACGGAATTTATGATTACCACGTCATTACCCTCACAATTTGGATGTCTACCACCACCACCCTCGATCGCGGATCGGATCTCTTCAAGCACAGTGGACATACTTGCAAATTTAGATGTGAGATCATTGATAGTACGATCCATGTCTTCTGTCGACCGCACCCCACCAACGTTACGGGTTTTTGGGTCTTATACACCGTTCACCATCTAAGATACTAACAAGCTCTAGATGTTTAGTTGACGTAGAACCTTCTACACCAATTACCACCAGGATACTAAGAAGCTCTGATGCCAACTGACGCAGGACGCGTGGAAGCGTATTTAGATAAACCCTAATCCAAGAGTGAATAACCAAGGTGCACCTTGCGGGAATACAACCCAAACAAGAGTAAAGACTCTAAAGACAATTTTATTAATGATTTTACAGGATGCCAACACAATAAACCCAAGCTTTATATTTATAGGAAAACTAAAATTGGAGAAAAAGTTAAACAAATTATTCTCTAGCAAACAAAATAAGGAAACTAAAATCACGACACAACCAAACACAGTAGAGTTACTTGTCAAGTCGACACAACACCAGTAACCTCAGTAACAAACACAAGTAGAGTTACTTGTCAAGTTACGACACAACACCAGTAACCAGTAACCTCAGTGTGTATATAAGTAGGATTACTTATGTTTAGTAGTACCCTTACTCCTACTACCGGTAAGGTCCTCATAAAAAGATAATAAAAGTTTTAGGATTTAAGGATTAAACATAACGTTTTGAAACCCGGTTCGAACCGGGTGGTTCAACTAGTTGAACCGTTTCGGTCGAAAACAGGTCAATTTAAACTGGGTCAACCCTTCGGGTTTGAAATGTCCCGGGTCAACCCGGTTTTTGATGTGCATTATTAGTTTTTTTTAAAACATATATTCGCAACATTCGTTTTTTTAGTTTCAACTTTTCACTTGCTCATAATTAATTGTTTCAACATTTCTTTTTTAATTTTTTTTCTTCATATTTCACTTCTTTAACTTTTCACTTTTCACTTTCATCATTTTGTTTTATAAATAGTATAGATGGGTTCAAGAAATTGTAGACAATATTCGATATATGATACTATAGTTTCATGAATAATAACGGATGATATATATTTACGTACATATATAAACTAGCAAGATGCTGTTGTGGGTAAGCAGTTTCATTACCAACCCAAAAAGACTCCTCGTGAACCTAAGAAAGTTGTTGTCACTAAGAAGAATGCTTCTGAGGTGGCTAGTATAAGTGGAACGAAGATCACTACATCCAATCAGTTTGATGCGCTTAATATGGATGATACGGATGGTTTTGGTATTCCTACTAATGACACCAACAAGGATGTGGATGATGGCCGTACAATGGAATTTAATGAGGATGAGTCGATTAAGACTGGTACTACATCACAAGAACCGCTTGTGAGTGATTCAGTGGGAACAAAGGATGTTGGTTCTACTCCTATAGTTGAGAAAATTGGTAAGCTTGAAAAGCTACTTATTGATGGGAAAGCTACTCTTGTGGATGATGATGGTCATCCTATTCCGTCTACCTCTTCCACTAAGAGGGCTAACCCATTTTCAAAGGTGGGTGAGGTTGTGGGTTCTGATAGTGATGATGATGAGGTTCTTAACACGTTCGACGAATCAGCAAATCTTTTTGGTGGTGGTCATGAGCGTGAAGATGAGTTTGATGACTATGATGATTATTCGAAGCAAATTTATGATCTTCCAGTAAATTTGGATCCTCTTAATGACATGTATGGCTTTAATCTCCAAGGTCGTAGGAAGTAGTTTATATTTTTGTCAGAGTCATTTGTTATCATGTGGTTAGTGGTTTTGTTTTCTTGTTTAGAAAATAGGAAGTATCTTGTTATGTGAGCTTTTCGCCTATGTAACGGGCTGATATATGAGATTCACCCATATTCGTTGTACTTAAATGCTTTTTGGAGTAATATATTTACCTGGTCGTTTACCTTTTACCCAAAAAAAATAAACTAGCAAAATGCCAGATCAAAATCACAGCATGTTTGTACAAGAATTGATTATATCGTGGATCTAATTAATCAATCACACGAGGTTTACTATCTTATTTCTATTGTTTTCTTCAAGTGTGCTTTTTCTCTAAGATATTTTTCTCCGTAGTTTGACGTCGAAATAAATCTGGTTCCTAGCTGTACCTCCAAATTCTAACTGATCAACTAGCTAGTAACCAATATAACTATAGTTTCACATGTTTTTTGTTTGACCTTTTATATGTAAGCTAGATAGATACTTACAATTCTATACATTATATACAACTCTTTTTAATTGTTTGTATATATGAGAGACTCGAAAACAATATTGTTTGTATATATGAGACTTGAAAACAATATTTTAAAATTCCAATAACCCGATATTGTAAGCTAAAAAGATGTGGTCAAATCGAGTCCATGGCTGCCCTACTGCATGTACATGGAAACCGTGCACGATAAGGCCCTCATATCTCTGTGTGTTTTCTATGCGTGTGAGAGAAATAGAAAATATTCTGTTTTCAAGTAGCCATCATGTGTATGTTTTTTTCTTAACGATATATATGATTCAAACAAAGGCAAAAAGACGAACAATAATCTCTCTCACTCAACTTGATTCAAAAACTTAAATCTATGGATGTTCTTCTCTTTTTCTAGTTTTTTTTCAGCTTTGTTTAACACTTAAGTTACATCCATCATCTTTTCATTTTCATTCATCTAGAAGATTTGATAGAAATGATGTGTTGTTAGGGTTATCTTCATATATATTTCATGAATACTTAAGCTCCAACCTTCATCATAGTTTTCATGTTTTTATGTTNACTTTCTTAACTTTTCACTTTCATCATTTTGTTTTATAAATAGTATAGATGGGTTCAAGAAATTGTAGACAATATTCGATATATGATACTATAGTTTTATGAATAATAACGGATGATATATATTTACGTACATATATAAACTAGCAAGATGACAGATCAAAATCACAGCATGTTTGTACAAGAATTGATTATATCGTGGATCTAATTAATCAATCACACGAGGTTTACTATCTTATTTCTATTGTACGTTTTCTTCAAGTGTGCTTTTTCTCTAAGATATTTTTCTCCGTAGTTTGACGTCGAAATAAATCTGGTTCCTAGCTATACCTCCAAATTCTAACTGATCAACTAGCTAGTAACCAATATAACTATAGTTTCACATGTTTTTTGTTTGACCTTTTATATGTAAGCTAGATAGATACTTACAATTCTACACAATATATACAACTCTTTTTAATTGTTTGTATATATGAGACTCGAAAACAATATTGTTTGTATATATGAGACTTGAAAACAATATTTTAAAATTCCAATAACCCGATATTGTAAGCTAAAAAGATGTGGTCAAATCGAGTCCATGGCTGCCCTACTGCATGTACATGGAAACCGTGCACGATAAGGCCCTCATATCTCTGTGTGTTTTCTATGTGTGTGAGAGAAATAGCTAGAAAATATTCTGTTTTCAAGTAGCCATCATGTGTATGTTTTTTTCTTAACGATATATATGATTCAAACAAAGGCAAAAAGACGAACAATAATCTCTCTCACTCAACTTGATTCAAAACTTAAATCTATGGATTTTCTTCTCTTTTTCTAGTTTTTTTCAGCTTTGTTTAACACTTAAGTTACATCCATCATCTTTTCATTTTCATTCATCTAGAAGATTTGATAGAAATGATGTGTTGTTAGGGTTATCTTCATATTTCATGAATACTTAAGCTTCAACCTTCATCATAGTTTTCATGTTTTTATGTTTCATCTATGTTAACTAGCTAGTTAAAAGCTTATTTTTGCTCACCCTTTACCATAATCTATAGTTTTTCATCTTTGAAAATCGATATAAAAGATATCTTGTTATAGGTTATTTTCATCTTTCCAGAACACTTATGTTGCATCAAGCATAGTTATAATCATTAGTTTGTGTTTGTGTTTGTGTTTGTGTTTGTGTTCGTTTTCGTGTCAACTATATAGAAGCTAGCTCTTTTTTGGTTCATCACTTAATTTAATTTGTGGTTTTAGTTCTTAAAGATTCGACGAAGATGATGTCTAATGATGGATTTTCATCACCACCTTCTTCCCTTACTTCCTTCATACAAGATGACCCCCTCACAAACCCTAACCCTAACCCTAATTCTTCGGTTTCAGGCAAACGAAAGCGTAACCAAGCCGGTAATCCAGGTAAACTAGCTAGCACCATATCTTATTAGTCACTATTATTTATTGCTTGTGTTATTTAGTTTGTTTGAAAATGTTTTCCAAACTTCTTATTTAATAAGCTTAGTGATTGCTTTAATTTTCTCCAATAGATCCGGAAGCTGAGGTGATAGCCTTATCCCCCACTTCACTAATGGCTACGAACCGATTCGTATGCGAAATATGCAACAAGGGCTTTCAGAGAGACCAAAATCTGCAGCTTCATAGAAGAGGACACAACTTACCATGGAAGTTGAAGCAAAGAAACAAAAATGAAGTGATAAAGAAGAAAGTATACATATGTCCGGAAAAAACGTGTGTGCACCATGACCCGTCTCGTGCTTTAGGAGATCTAACCGGAGTTAAGAAGCATTTTAGCCGAAAACATGGCGAAAAGAAGTGGAAGTGTGAAAAGTGTTCGAAGAAGTATGCGGTTCAATCGGATTGGAAGGCTCATAGCAAGATTTGTGGTACTAGAGAGTACAAATGTGATTGTGGAACCCTATTTTCAAGGTAAGTATACAGTTTTTCAAGTCATATCAACTAGTACTGCTTGGGCCATGTTTGTTTGTTTGTTCCAATTTGAGTAGTTTAATTACTATTTCATTTTTGATTTATTGTATGTGTTCAAATTTGCATGTTTGTGTATGTTATAACAGGAAGGATAGCTTCATAACACATAGAGCATTTTGTGATGCTTTGATGGAAGAAAATTCAAGAATGGCATCACTTCCTATGGTTCCAAACATGCCAAATATCGGCTTTCGTAATGATTTGATGATGATGAATGGTGCTAGTGGCAGTGGTGGTGATGGACAATTTCAAGGTGTGTTTGGTGGTGGTTTAGAGAGTAATCTTGATGTAAATGGTGCAAAACCAAGACTTCCTATGTGGTTAGACCACAATGCAAACAATTCCCAACTGGAAAACCCTAACAATCCGACGTTTTTGGGGCCATCAAGTTCGAATTATAACAACAATACTGGTGGAATGCTACCACCCGAAATGGTGAATTGGTTGAGTAGATACAATGGTTTACCACAAGGGTTATCTTTAAAAGAGGAAGATGAGAACCAAAAAGAAATGCAAATGAACTCAATGTTTAATACTTTTGCTGGTTCCACCTCTCAAAACAACCTCATGTGTTCAACTCTACCCCCACAACAACAGCCACCGGTGGCTAACATGTCAGCGACCGCGCTTCTGCAAAAGGCGGCTCAAATGGGGTCAACAAGAAGTACTAACTCGGGTGGAAATGATAGCGGCTTTGGTCTAATGAGTACAACTATTTCAAACTTAGCAAGCCCTCGAAATGGTGATAGAATGATGATGATGGCGGCTGCAGCCACGGATGGATCGACACAAGGCAAAGGAAGTGGTAACAATGAATTTGGCGACGGAGAAATAACAAGGGACTTCTTGGGCGTTGCTAGAAACGATAGGGGTGTGTCATTTACATTACAACAAGAGCTAAGCAAATTCGCTTCTTCGACAATGGGATTCAACCAACAATTCAATCGGAATCACGAGTAAGATCGAGAATTGGAACGTCGTAAGTACTACTTGAACACCATATCGAAATTTAGCGCGCAACACGTACTTTTGGCATCAAGAAATTGTATTTAGTGATGCTTTGTCTTCTTTTAGTTACGTTTTTTTGGATGATTCACTTTTTAGTGACGGACACAAAAGTTGGTTAAGTTTTTACGACTGCTACTATATTACACTTTTTAATTTGTCACATGCTACGTACGTACATATTATACACATGATATACTCATCATGTCAAAAAATAAATGCTGATGTAGAAGCATATATTAAATTGTTAATGATATGCATTAAATATTCCGAGAGTTTATAAAATTAGGAAGCATCATATCGCACTAGGAAGCAACGTCAAAGTATTAATTGTGATGTTATAGTTTTTGATTGTATGTGAAAATTGATGGTACAGATGTCTAAACAAAATTTTTCAAGTTTATCTGTTAGATTTAGTTTAAAATATCAAGTTATCAACCTTAACGTGTACAACTATGTGATGGATGAAATTTTGTATCAAATCAAATTTACACATGGTGAGAATGAATGATACTTAAGTAATTTTTTTAGAACGGTATTTTTATTAAACTAGTAAAAAGCTATAAAGAAAGAAGATTACAAAGTAATATTACAAGAAGATTTTAGATCACAAATTCAATTGAACCACTCGGGTTTAAAAACTCTCTTTCTATTAAAAATCGAAGAGTGCGAGAAAACTTTGATATCATCTAAGAGAGTGTCTTTCCGAAGAGGTTTTAAATCGAAGCAAACTCGGTTTCTAAATCTCCAAATAACTCAAGCCGTAGTTCCACATCGAAACAACTTTTTGTTGAGATGTTTAGGTCGACTGTGTCTCCCGCCTTAATTAACGAGACCACAGAATTAGGAAAACCACTTAGCCCCCAACAAGTTGCTAACTGAACTCCAAATAAGAATTCAAAGTTGTGTAACTTGATAATAAAACTGATTGGGGTTGCAATATTCAAAATATACATATATAAAAACATTAATTTTGGCCTTTTATAACCATTAAGCATAATTGGCACTTGTTTTCTCAATTAAAGTTATTGTGTTGCAAGTAGAAAAAGTATAAAGATTTTTAAAAGGCATGTTTTCGAGATTTTTACTATAAAGGTTATTGTAATGTTAATTCTTATATACTGTACAATGTTAATATAGTCTCAATTCTTATATACGTTCTGTAGAGTTTAGACTTTAGACCAATAAAAAAATCTATAATGCACGAAAACAGTTTTAATATATTTACGAAATTTGCAAAGTTGGTCACCCACTATACTTAGCCATATCCACTTAACCCATTAGGTAAATCTCCGAATTTAGAAAACCAGGGGTTTTAATTTCTTGAAAACACATGAGTTTTTCATGCGTGGTGTATGATTTTGTCAAAAATACCGATTTTCAAAATGAAAAATGCACCATGACCTAATTTCTTTTGTTACAAGTCTTCGTTAGAGTAATAAACTGCACTCCATAACTTTTGTTCTCAGGTTCAGTACCGTTAGTCATGTCAAATGAGTCACAAGTCACGTTACGATCTTGTGTTATACATAGAATAGCATGCATGGGCCTTAATCGATTTAATGTTATTGGAACTTTTGTTGGCTTGTTCTTCCACCGTCTCCTTCTCGGCTCTTCCCCTTTGTCGTCGTCTACAGCCCCGCTCCCTGGTCCCCGTGTTTTTACAATGACTGGTTATATGCATGTGCATATATATTTTTTGTTTAAGTGGTTTTGATTGATCTATCTTCAGGCAAGATCAATAATTCAACCTCCTGGATCGTGCATAGTTCCAAAATATTTCGCCCTAGCTAATTGGTCCGAATGGAATCAAGATCCAATTATTACCTATCTTGTTGTAAATATTTTATCCTAGCTTCTTAATTAGTGCATTAACAGAATTTAAGCTGTCCTATATATAGACATCATTAACAAAAAAACAATATCATGAATGATGAACCACCCCCACGGGCCGCATTAGGAGTGCGTCATGGTATCGATGAAATTTTGCTTTGTAATGTTGATTTTCGTAAAAATTCACTAAGTTTCCTAGATGCACCATGTCCCGACATATTGTTTGCATAGTTTTGCTTGGTTAGTCCATTAATATGTAATAAATAAAGTAAATGTTTACTACGGAGTAAACTCAAATGTTTTAATCAAAATCGTACTTTTTCTTTCCATTTTTTCCCCTTATATTACATTTCAAAACAAAATTGTGCGGCTCATCACTTGCGGTCCTGGTTTAGCCACTTAACACACCTTGATATGATGCTCTTTAATGTTAGTATATTCGATATTTTGTAGTTTTTAAGTAGTAACCAGCATTTGTTTTAAAATCTTTACCAAAAGCATTGTAAACATAAGATTCTTAGCCAAATGTAATTACAAAATACTGATATTTTTTTTTTTATAAAATAAGATGATTGAAATGATTTAGAAATATGATAAGGGGGTGGTCTTGTGAAGTGTCAGGTAGAAAGGGAGAAGACAAAAGAGAGTGAAACAAAGGAAGTGTTTGCATTTGCATGTCTTTTATGGAAAGCTTTTTATGGTTTCTGCATGTACTACTGTTACTGCCCTTTGTACTGTTTGGTCTGTGACTGAACCCCACTCAAAACTTTTTGCTATATTTTCTTTTAGGGATCTACTATTATTACCCTCCTAGCCCTCTCACCATCTCACCCTCGCACCCGTTTTATTAACAGAATAAGAAAATGTTTGTTATCATTTTGTGTTTTGTATCTTTCTTTTTACTGTTTTTGACTTGTCAAACTTTATATTTTATGTTATGTATTTTTTTTTGAAAGTTTTACCCATGTTACTAATAGGACAAGACAACTGTTTATGGTTTTTTGCTCCGTATTTTTTGTGTTTTACTACTTTTAACTTATCAAATTTTATATTTTATGTTCCGTATTTTTTATTTCGCAGTGTATTTAAAACAAAATTATAAAAAGTAAAAATAATAATAAACAAATAAATTTTTAAAGAGCAGCATTAATTGTAAATTTTTGTTTTTTTTTTATCTACATTTTTACGTTTATGTAAAGAATCTTGCTGAGTCTGTTGAGTTCAGAATTGGGTTGTGCAAGGGCTTGAAACTTTTAGTAGACTTGTATTTGATCATTAGAAGTGTATTTATATTAGTATTGGCTTTAGTTCAAGACCAAATATTAGGTTTAGTAATTAGTATATGTATTGGATTATATGTAATCTCAATTATCAATTAATGAATATTACAGTTAACATATATAGTATCGAGCCTAAGATCTTAAACTAAATCTTATCCAAAATTTGTCGTGTCTTACTTGCTTTGTAGACGACATGAACAAAACAAAAACCTCCACAGCACAATTGCTTGTTTTCTTTGCTGCTTGCCTGGTTGCTTCCATAACTCACAGAAGTCAAAATCAAATCATATGCAATAATAGATACTTTGCATGCATTACGGCAAAACCCCAACAACAGTCTTTAGTCGACTTTCACAAAATTCGATTGTCTCAAATTCTTTGTTTTTTTTAGGCGGCTATAACAAAGTCGACCACTTGTTTTTTTTTATCCTTTAGTCGACTTCAACGCAGTCGACTGCTTTATTTTTTTTTGTTATTTTTAGTTGCCTAAACTCTCGTTCATACTAAAGAACGATACTCTTTCTACCCATACACTATCACATACAGATAAATTCTATGTCAATAACTCAATCACTAATCAAATTTTCATTAAACTTGATGTAGATAATTAAAGCAAACTATGTTGTGTGGTGTTACTTCTTCAAGAATCATGGTGGAATTTTTGACGTGTTAAAACACATCACAAGTACATCTTCTAGTGCAACTAGTTAGGATCCTTGAACCGTGGAGCGGCTGAAAGCGAACTCTATAGTTAAATCTTGGATTTTTCCAACTCTATCCGAAACCCTTTAAGGTAAGCTTGTCACGGCTAATCCCAATTCGCTAAGGATGCTTGAGACCTTCTATTAATATATTTTCAAAAGATCGAGTCCATTGTTACTTTGCTTAATGCTCTTAGCTCATCTTTAAATAATGATAATGTAGTCACATATGCTATAAATGACTTAAGTGATAAATTTGCTCACGTGGCTGGTATAATTGTTCATCGGGATTTTTTTCTCGATCTTGTTACGGTTCACTCGATGGTCACAACCGAAGAGATGTGGGGTCAAGGGGCAGAGCCCCTTGCTTGGGGCCAAAACCCAACCAATATGTCTGTTGCTGAAGGGTTGTGACTCTTCGAATATAACCGAATTTAGCCACTTTTAACCGCTCTTAACTGTTAAGTTTTCTGTTATTTAACAGATAACCATGGTCTATTCAAAACATACGAATTCAAACAATTCTCTCTGTCTTGCTTTGTTCTCTTGTGCCTAGAAACAAAGTGTTCTTCTCGAATTATCCCTATAAGGATTACGTGATACCAAGGCAACAATAAGGTCGAAATACTTTATACGGAAATTGAACTTACACGATTCGTGAATATATCCAAGATTATCATCACCCTAACCCAATTTACTAACATACCATGTGTTTTGCAAGATCCTGTTTTGGACTAAAAATATTAGGGTTAATTACTTGAAAATGTATTATACTTGTCACTTTTTATTATTGTGTGTACTGAACTTTATTTTTTCTTATTGTGTGTACTAAACTTTCAAATTTCGATTATTGTGTGTATTTTATGACCATTTTACCCTTACTTTTTTCAAATTTCGAAGGGTAAAATGGTCATTTTACATGGCTAGATAGTCACAAAATACAGACAATAATCAAATTTTGAAAGTTTAGTACACACAATAAGAAAAAATAAAGTTCAATACACACAATAACAAAAAGTTGCAAGTATGATACATTTTCAAGTAAATAACCCAAAAGATTATAGACAAAAGATTATACACATATATATGATATCAATAGACGGACGAGGTTTTCCGTATTGAGTTAATCCATAGAGTGCGAGTCCTTAACTCAGATGTACGCGAGTTAACTATAGTATCGTTGTGACCATTTCCAAACCCTTTCCCTGGTGGTCACCCCAAGATGCATGTTCACTTGGTGAGTTTTACACCCAATATGTCTTATAAGGTCATCAGAATGCTTGACCACTGAGTACAAATATCAACATATATACTCATCATGAAATGCATACAAAATGGATGAGAGGATAATCAACATTGCAAATATTTCAAAAAACATGTACCAAAACCATGTTAACACCAAAAAGAGAAAGGAAATTACCGAGGGATCGGACTCAAATTCATAATTCGATGTGGCACAATCTTGACGTCACAAATAAACCATCATGACGAAAATAAACGTTCCATCGAGCCTAGAGCTAGTGAAGCCATGCAAGGACCACTGAAATAGGCACGTGTTTGGATTGGTTAATAAAACTGATTGTGTGGTTATATCAAATGTGCAAGGAATTGATGCTTTTTCTGGTAAGCAATCCCAAATTCTATCTATGATAAACACTTTGTATAAGCTAGCAATAAGCAATCCAATCTAAACTTCCACAAAAAAGCCACAATGGCATGAACGAGGGCCAGTTTAAACGCCGATGTTGTCTAAACCTAGGCCACGATCTTCACATATATACTCGATGTTATCTGGCTGAAAGTTTTATTAGAGTGAATCTTTTCGATGCCGTCTAGATGTACATTTTTAGTACACTTAATCTAAAGAGCCAGATTTCAGATTACGCATTGTAGTGTAAAGTCTAATTCCTGGCCTATATATAACTTTTTGAAGTTGTAAAGATTTTCCATAAAACATCTCTAAAAACACATAGTATTCAATCATTCAAAAAGGAAACTAAAATTGCTAACGGGGTTATCTAGTTTTAGTATCACTTGAACTAACATATTAAATTCTGCATGGTTTAATGTAGAAAAACTTATTAACTGTGAGAAAAAATGTGTAAATTTAAAGGTTTTTTGTGATGGAGCTTTTTTTAGTTAGCAACATCAACATGTGGAAGTTGCCAAGTTTATATCAAGTTGCACTTTTGGTTAGAAGGTCTATTTTAACTCCTTAACAAGATATTTGGAAATTGATTATTGAATGCAATTACAATAGTATGAAACTATGAAAGCTAGTGTATTATCTTGGGTATTTTTGATATTTCTGTGTAATTGTATGTGTAATGCCTTTATGGGGTTGGATCTTTGCTTGGGTCTTGCTTCCTTTAATCGTCTCGATTATGGAAGTTGGATGCTTTCGTTTGTAATATTTTGGTGTTGTGCTAATATATTGTTGCCTTTAAAAAAAAAATAATGAAATAAAGAATCAATTTTCTTCACCAACTTTTTACATGTATTTTTTGCGCGAAAGCTTTGTAAATACACTGTAAACGTATTATTGTGGGCTTCAAATCACATAACTAACCTTAAGATTTAATTATTAGAGACAATAGTTAAAGATTTCGTCTTCTACTTTAAAAAAAAAAAAAAAAAAAAAAAAAAAAAAAAAAAAAAAAAAAAAAAAAAAAAAAAAAAATCTTAACTAATGAGTAAATCACTTGTAAAGGATAAAACTAAAAACATTATTAATGCATATGTTGCGATGTGTAATTTAAAGGTGAAATGTGCAAGAATAAGTTATTCTAATGTTCATGAACGGCTGAATTTTATAATCGTCTCTATATTATCAATGCAAAAGAATATCAAATGGCGCATAAATAATGTAAAAGTGATCCATAAAATAACGTAAAACCAGTTATAAACTATAAACATGGTTTTGCTTTTAACAACGAGCTTATAACATATTTGTGTCTTCTTCGGTTACCCTCTAATTGTTCATCAGGGCCGTTTCCGCATTTTTAAAAATTTTGAGGCTTCTTGAGAAAATTACATAATTAGGTCTTTCAAGAAATAATGTTATATATATATAGTGTCATTGTTTATAAGATATAATGCAATTAGTTATCTAAACGTTCAACACGTTATTCATTTAAGATATTTTATCATCTAAGTAATTTTTGCTTCGTGAAAACTATGTGTACAGATGCATATAATTTTTAACGAGACAAATTTTGAAGCCCCTAAAAATTTTGGGTCTTGAACGGTCGCCCATCTTGCACACCCTCAAAGATGGCCATGTTATTTAGCAGTCATAGTTACCGGGCGGGCGTTATGCAATTAAGTTGGATAACTCGGATCGATTATGTAAGGTCATGTGTAACTTATTGCACCTTAGTCATAACTAACGCAAGGTTCTTATCTCTTAAATTTGGTATACAAACAATTTGAGCACAGTACTATTTAGTATTTACATTGTAAGTTTATTACTGTCTTACTGAACAATTTGAGGCTTTGAGCACACTAATTGACACTAAATTTTAAGCCCAACAAAAAGTCCAATCAATGTTTGTCCTTGTTATGAACTTGGGCTAACCAGACTAAAAGCCCAAACGATTGACCCATCGTATTTCATGTTTATTCACTATTACAAATTGGTCAGCTAAAAAAGTTCTACTCAACTTAATCGAGTCAAACTGGCCAGCTTGTTACGAGTCTTGTGGATTTTACAAGTTGGTGTCACTAGAAGTGTAGTGAAAATGCTAGATACGACATGAAAATCGACAGAAACCTGACAAAGAATCAATTGGTTTGAGATGGAAACAAATTAGCATGATGAAAAATAAATCACCTCATATAAATCACGTAAATGTTTTTTTGGTTCAACATGGTTTATTTCTTGGTCGACTAGTTAATGTGTTTGAACGTATCGCCACACATATTCAATACAGGTAAATTTATTTTATTTTATTTTATTTTATTTTTTTATTATTTTTTTTTTAAAGATTGGCATGATCACTTGATAATTATTGGCATCTAATAAAAATTAAATCTAAAAGATCACACACACACACTTTAATGTCATAGTTATAAACCTTTTGCGACTAAGTCATCGCTAAAAATATTAGATTATGTAAGTGTTAAACAGATCAAACTGTTAAAGCAAGGTTTTCTGGGATCCTACTCAAGTTCGTTTCATCTTTGTAAGATCGAAGTCATAAGATCGGATTAGAATGATAAGATGCTACTATAATGTCATTTTCTTAATAGTTTTTCCAATATTATACAAATCTAAAATTTATTATATGCTATAAACACAAACTTATATCAATATTTCATGAAAATTGTTATCTTACATTTTAATTATGGAATACTCAAGAAAATTAACATGTTGTGTCTAAAATTCTTTAAAACATAATCCATAACTTTTAAGTTTTTTAGTTTGTGGTTAAGAAAAATCAGATCGGATGAGATTAGAACTTAAGATACTATAGTCAATATCGAAATCCTATAAAATCATAAGCTTGCTAAAATTCCACCTGAAATCGAAAGCATCGTTTTTACTTTACGGTATCGTAAAATCGTATCTTAACAACCTTAAAAAAAAGCAAAAATAAAACTCTGGATTTGATTTTTGTAAGATACAAAATATACAAGACACATGACAGAAAAGAAAGTCCACGACCACCACCAATGAACAGCTCCTCCACCTTATTCCGATCAACATAATCATAAAAATAATCAGAGTCATGATTAACAACAACACATCCTCTCAACCTTCTTCATCATCTTCTTCATCAAGTAATAATAACAATAATAGTAATTCTAATACACAAGGAGTGGGAGCAGGAGTGGGGTTAAAGAACTTTTTCAAAACACCAGAAGGAAGATATACCAAAGTTGATAAAGATAAAACCCATCCTTCTACTTTGCTCCCTTATGCCCTTGCTAAATCCATCACTCAGGTACTCCACTCCTTTTTTCTTTTCTTCATTCATTCATTTATAGATTAATTTAGATTATTTTAGGTCTATTCATTGTCATCTGTTTATATAGATTCAAATTAGGTCAACTATGTATCATTTGTCTCTCTATAATAGATTCTTCAAAAAGGTTTAAGGGGGTGTTTGTTTTGGCTTATGGGTTATTTGGTTTTGGGCTTATGTTTCGTAAGCTCACTTTTTGTGGCTTATTTCGAAACTTTTCGGCTTATATAAGTTTATTATGAAACATAATGAACTTATGAAAAGTTTTGAAATAAGCCACAAAAAGTGAGCTTATGAAACATAAGCCTAAAACCAAATAACCCATTAGCCGAAACAAACACCCCCTAAATCAGCAGACAACCATTCCCGGTTTGAGTTTGTGTGGCGGTGGGTTCAAACCCTGTTGATTAGTCGGCCAAAAGGTCGGAAACCATGGTTACCCAAAACAAAACAATTTTGGAAATGACCCAAGTAGACTAGTAGACACATGCTAACCCCTTTAGGTAAAGAAGATGACTGAGTCATATGAACCCATACTGTTTGGGTCTACATTGCAATGTTTAGCTGTTCCTGCGAAATGGGGAAGTTGGGATTGAACCCATGACCTATTTCTTCAAAGTCCTCCCTTTCCCAGCCCCACAAGGACATAATGTCCCTGGGGGAATACATTGAAATTAGGTTGTGTAGGTGAATTAAGTACATTTGTATGTGTATTAGATATTGATGTGATAAACCCTGGCTTTACGTTAAGGATTGACAGCACGTATGTGTTGTGGAGAAAAGATATAGTTTGATTTCTGATGCGAATGTTAGTACTTTGCCTGATATGAAATCGAATTTGAAGAAAACGTTATTCTACATGTAGGATTTCTTAGGGCTCGTTGCGTTAGATGGCAACATAAGTCGTGATTCTAGCAAGCGACTATGAGAATTTGCCAAAATCGTGATGTACTAGTATTTAGCTTTTTCTGTCGATAATAACATTGAAAAAGTTGCTATTATTGAGAAAATGCTAAGACTCTTAGTAATATATGTACTAAGTTTAGTCGCCTGTTGCTAGAATCAGGAATGAGAGGACCATATAATCTTAGTCGTATTATGAAAGTTATCATTGTTCAGTAATAGTGCATTTTGTAACAATGTTAGCAAAGTCACTAATCGCCCTTTAAATGTGTTTCTTACAGTGATACAAAAATGACAGTATGTTGTTAAATGTGAACTAATGGAAGTAGTTAATTCAAATAGTCTTTATACCAAGATCATATTATTAGTAAAAGTATGAAAGTATGTTTGGTATATTCAAATATGATCTTTATATAGACCATGGTTGTTTGTTGGTATTACTTAAATTGAATAAGTGACGAGAATCTATGGTTTTGTGTTTAGATAACCTTAGCACATCTCAAGGATCAACCAGCGCAGTCAACATCAAATGCGCCTGCGTTGCAGCCTAGCTCAAGCTATAGTGTTGCTAGTAGTGGGGTAAGATATGTGACATCAAAGATCTTAGGAAGCAGTGGCAATGGGAGTCGAATGCTTGGATTTGTGGGAGGGAACGGGAATGGTCATAAAGCTAACGGTGGAACAAGTAAGAGTAGCCACGTGGGAGGGTTGAGTAATGGTAGCAGTTCTACAGTTGGTTCAAATACTTCTGATGGAAAAGGGAGTTATTTGATATTCAACGTAGGAGATACTTTATATATTTCAGACCTTACTTCGGAAGAAAAGGTAATTATAATACCTTTAAATTTCAGATGATAAATGATATATTAGGATTGAAAATTTGACCGATGGACTATTTATTTTCCAGGATCCAGTAAAGTCAATTACTTTCGGTAACTCAAACCCTGTCTGTCATGCATTTGATTCGAAAGCAAAAGATGGGCATGACTTTCTAATCGGGTTGAACTCGGGAGATGGTAACGCTTTTTCCCATATTCTCTGTTTCCAAATCGATTTTTGATATTGCATTAGTAGAGGTAATCAGCTTCCTTGCTTACTATTTAGCACATTTTTTCTGTAGTATACTCGGTATCGTTGAGGCTGCAGTTGCAAGATGTCGGAAAGAAGCTAGTTGGTGCTCATCATTATAACAAAGATGGTGCTCTTAACAGCAGGTAAGCTATTTTATGATATGAATTTATAAACCAAAATGGTGGTTCTGCTGTTTTGTGCTGTAAATATACTATATGTAATACTAGTATGTGAATGACTGTTTAAGTATGCTGGTAGTTCTATTTTGTTTCTCCTCATTCAACATTTTTCTAGTCATATACCATTTAAACGATTAAACACTACAAAGTATGACATACAGCTAGAGTTGACCTTAAGTTGATTTTAAAGTTGCACATTGCTGTAACTATTTACATAAATTGTGATGATCAGTTGGTCGTCATGTAAATTTAGTTGACCACATGTCCACACCTATAAGTAATTGTCCCGATATTAAATTAATTGGTCTTTTCTCCACAGTCGATGCACTAGTGTGGCATGGATACCTGAACGAGATGGTGCTTTTGTTGCTGCCCATGCTGATGGGAACTTGTATGTTTACGAGAAGGCAAGCCTCAATTTGATCATAAATGCTTCTTTATGTCATTGTACGCTGCTGCTTGGGGTGTTTGATTGAGTTTCATCTAATACACGTATTTTCTGTTCAACATATACAGAGCAAGGATGGTCCTGGTGATTCTACTTTCCCTGTAATCAAGGATCAAACCCAATTCTCGGTTGCACATGCACGTTCCAGTAAGGTACATGACCAACTCTTTTTTATATTTTTTATATTTTTTATATTAAGACATATTTGCAATCGATTAGGTTTCTATACTGTTATCTGGTTCGCAATAGGTCTCACTGATCAGAAATAAGGCCAAGTTAATGTGCTTATCACTGGACATCCATCTAGTGGAATCACATTGACGCTCCCATAACTAAATTTAGAACTACTTGTGGTCTTTTATTCGTTTTTGTTTTGGCTTTTTATGAAATTTAGCAAAAAAAAGGGGGTATAAATCAGAAATTCACATAAAATCAACTACGCTGACTTAAGAAGGTTAGGATAGCAACGTGGGGTGTGGTATGAAGGAACATCTTGAAACCACTTGAGGTACTTCCGGTGTACTTGGTACCGCGCCATCTAGGCCTAAAAGTATGCTTTTACCTCGAGAATGTCCTGGATTACTGTGATTTTTTTTTACATTACTTAAACTATTACTGTATTTGTTCTTGTATATGTGAAGTTCATCATCTTCGTAACTAGGATATATCCTCACCCTCACTCTGTAAATCTGATGTTTAGGATACTACACGCAATCATGCTTACATATTGAATAGATCGATAATCTGATAAATAAGTAAGGTCACAACACGAGGTACTTATAAGTAGATGTTTATTGTTCTTAGAAGCATGCTGAACCATGGCCTTGGTCTGACCTTGGTTGATTGACCGTTTTGGTAAATGTAACCTGTAAAATGTATTCTTTCGTTTCTTGCTTCACAGATTCAGTAGCATCCAACTAGAACTATAAACTTGTCTAAACTTTCTTTTGACGAGTTTTCTCTTTTAGATTTTAACTAATATCTCATCAAACAGAGTAACCCCATTGCTAGATGGCATATCTGCCAGGGCCCTATCAATGCCATAGCATTTTCAGCCGATGGAAGACATTTGGCGACTGTTGGTAGAGATGGTAAGTTATCGATATGATATCTGTCATATATAATTCAGTCATTGCCTACAATCTATGTTCTTCATATCATTCTTTCTATATAGGTTATTTACGGGTATTTGATTTCTTAAATGAACAACTTATATGCGGAGGCAAAAGTTATTATGGCGCTCTTCTATGTTGTGCCTGGAGGTAAAAACATTCCTGATGTGAAAATTTACATCATTTCCTCAAATCTTGTATATTCTTTAAAATTCGCAAATTAGAATTTTGATTTTCTTCTTTCAGTCCCGATGGAAAATACATTTTGACTGGTGGGGAAGATGATCTAGTTCAGGTTTGGAGTATGGAAGACAGGAAAGTCGTAGCATGGGGAGAGGGTCACAACTCATGGGTAAAATTTTGCTTCAGCGCTGTTCCAAAATAAATGATCATTTTCTATTATGTAAAGGCTGTAGAAATAAGAAAGTCTTATTAATTCGGACCAAATGGCTTGCAGGTTAGTGGAGTTGCTTTTGATTCGTATTGGTCGCCTCCAACTTCAGAAGACGAATCTGAAAACGCAGTATATAGATTTGGTTCTGTTGGTCAGGTACGCGCTTTTAGTTTTAGTAGCAATTATGACCCAATTGATTATGAATGGATCAATTTCTGTTTTCCATGATCCTAAATGATCAATAGGTCAACTCAAAATTTTAGCCAACAAGTTTATATAGCTCTTAGCGCCCATGAAACGTCCCAAGCTGAGTTTAGATGTAACTAATAGAACTTATTCAAATTCTGCAGGATACACAACTATTGCTTTGGGACCTAGCAATGGATGAACTTGTAGTGCCACTTCGTCGTCCACCTGGTGGTTCACCTACATACAGCAGGACCCAGTCATCACACTGGGACAGTGCAATCCCCGTGGGTACTCTCCAACCTGCTCCCAGCACAAAGGACGTTCCAAAGCTTGCCCCATTGGTGGCTCACCGTGTTCATTCTGAACCTCTGTCAGGACTAATCTTCTCTCAGGAAGCCATCCTCACAGCAAGCCGGGATGGACACGTAAAGATTTGGACAAGGCCCGGATCCGATAGCCAAGTTAGTAGTACCGACACTTCTACACCCTCGAAACCCGTTAGCTCGGGTTTCAAATAAATTGTTTATTTATCGCTGTTATAGTGCTGATTTTGAATTCCATTGTTTTGTACTTGTGTAAGGTGCCTTTTTGTGTCTGGTTTTGATCTGATTTTTGCCAGTGATATAAAATGTAGAATAATTTATTTTGGCCCATTGGAGACCATGGTTCAAGTGTCAACTATAATGTAGCAGTGCTAATGTGCTATTTTTGTTTTTTATGATGAATGCAAGAGTTTGGTGAGTTCTTATGATAGGTTTTGATAATCTAATATCTCGCATATTGTATGTGATAATGTGATATAAGCATTTTGATAATCATTTAACTTTGTATTAGTTTTTAGTGTATTTTTTTTGACAAGTTACAATAATTTCATCTTTAATTCTGTTTGATCATGTATTTTAAACAATTACTTTTGTTTTATCATTTGCTTAAACCTCTTAAGTTTAGTGACCGCTTAACTGAAGCACTTAACTAATTCGGTCCGGTTTTATCTCTAACTTAAAGGAACTATTATTTTGATCATTACGATTAAGGGTGTTCACGGTTCGAATGGTTTCATGTGGTGAAAAAAATTAGTAAACATGTTCATAGAGCACGCATCATGTTTACCAACCCATCCCGACCTAAAGGCGACAAGGTACCCAAACTGAAAATAACGGATATAGCGGCTCGGGTAGCCAAAATAGGATACCTGCCATGTGAGGACGATTGTATACTTTTCTAACTACCCGAACCTAAATGCCTCATGATACACTAGCTTTTTGGGTTTTCAGTGTTTTAGTTACTATTATTTTTCTCGTTCACATTAGCGGATCAGTTCAGTTCTACCGAACTTCAACACCCTAAAAACAACTAATTATTCTTTATGTGAATGTTAACATATAGAGTTAACACCCTACCCTTCAACTATGTTCAAGGTTAGTAATGAAGCTTTGATAAAAGCAAATAGAAGTTTTTATTGAAAGCTAAAAGTTTTAGTTAAACAGTAGTTAAAAAAGTGAATGTTTAATAATACGAACATTAAGGTTTATTGAAGAAAACAATAAAGTTATGAATGAAAAGCATTGTCAAATAAATTTAGGTTTTTCTAACAACAGCTCTGAAAGTTGTAAGCAAATACTTTTTATTACGACACCACTTATGAAAGAATATGATTGGATGATAATCCAAAAAAAGTGAGATAATCTCGAAAATAGTGAATACACAATTGACAATTGATTGTAATTGTTTGAACCGTATTCTTACAAACAAGGTTATAAAATAAAATCTCTCAGCAACAACCCTTTGGGCTGTCGTTAGCAATACCTATAAAATTTAGGAATTATGAATTTGGAGACCACTAAATTATTACATTTTTTTTTTCTGGGTAAGCCACTCTTTTATGTGTTTGCTTTCGTTTATACCAATATCGGATAATTTTTTCTCGAAAAGCTTTGAAACAACGAGAAAAAAACTAAATATAAACTACTAAAACAAAACAAATAACTATTTAAATTTAGAATCCGTTTTATCCATTATTTAAGTGCAACTTCATTTAGTCTAGAACGATTTATGATAATAATTTAACTATTTTTTATTTTTTTATTTTTTTTCCGGGTGAGATTGGTATAAACAAAAACAAACAGATATTTATGTGGCACAAAAGTTAGTTAAAATAAATAGGTGAAAAAAAAAAGTTTAATAGTTTGAACAGTCTCTGTATACATAATCCACAGTTTAATTAAAGGGTTAAAATAAATGGTTAATCAAGGTTAATAATAAAAATATTGCCAAAAAGGTTAATGGTTAAAGGATATTTTATCTCAAAGTTAAAAGGATTACTATTTTTTAAAAAAGTAATAATTTTAGAGTACTAGTAAATTTTATAAACGTTTGAACCTTGAGGACCAATAAGAAACTTGAAGGATAAAAAAATCCACGAATTTTGAAATAAGGCGGCAAAGGTAAAAACTTGGGCCGTAAGGGTTAAACGTCGGTCAAATTTTTATTATAAATATACTAGCTATCGCAATTATTTATCCATAATTACTACAAACAAATTCATATATGCAACCATGGTTTCATCAAGTTCTGCTAGTTTCGATAGTACACAAGTTAATAATACCATCAACAATACGATCAAGAAAAAGATATCAAAGGGTCGACAAAAGATCGAGATCAAAAAAATCGAAAAAAAAGATAGCCGTCTAGTGACATTCTCGAAACGACGCGCTGGTTTGTTCAAGAAAGCTGTGGAATTATGTGTTTTAACAGGAGCCAAGATTGCTATTCTTGTTAATTCACCTAGTGGTAAAGTGTACGTGTTCGATGAGTACGATCTTATTGATAGTTATCTAAACAACATAAACGACATTGTGGAAACGGGCCAACTAGGGTTTCAAGAAAACGAGTTTAGCGAATGTTATGATGATGTTTCACGAGAGATGATAACGTCGAGTAGTAGTAACAGTGAAGAAGAGTTGGTTGATGGGATGAATATCGGGCAGTTGGAGGAGTATATTTGTTCACTGGAAGAGATGAAAAAGGATGCAGTTACGAAAGCTGATGAGTTAAAGATGAACAATAACGTTCCTGCAATGTTGGGTTCAGAAGAGATGAGAAAGAATGAAGCCGTGAAAGCTAATGATTCAGTGATGATCACCAACAACATTCCAGCAATGTTAGGTTCGGAAGAGATGGAAAAGAATGAAGTCGTGGAAGCTAATGATTCAGTGACGATCGATAACAGTCAGGCGATGTTGGATTCAGATTTACCGCTTGATATGAGCTGGTTGGATTCGGATTTGGATTTGCTTGATATGAGTTGGATTGATAGTTTAGAGACATACTCAACTTCCATCATGAACACGAATGACGCTTTTAATCTCAACTTCCATCATGGTGTGGAAGTTTAGAGACATTCTTTGGTTTAATTTGTTATATTATTGATGTATAAGATTTGGTTTAAGTTTTAACTGTCTTGTTTTGTAATCATTCTTTATACTGTTAACAATTTATTGCAGTGTTTTTGGATAATAAAATCTCTGTTATTTTATTTGTTACTTGTATTCAGTTTATTGTTTTTATGCAAAATGATTGTAGATCTTAAAAGAAAGATGATAGATAGATTGAAGAGATTATCATGGAATACATGACATTGT
>LBNU01024596.1:0-17736 GCA_014162995.1 Artemisia annua | reverse complement strand
GAAAGAAGCAGTGAATGATGAGATGGACTCCATCATGGGCAATAACACTTATGTGTTGACTGATCTACCACCTGGTTGCATACCTCTAGGTTGCAAATGGATTTTCAAAAAGAAAATGAAGGTAGATGGAACTGTTGAAAAGTTCAAGGCAAGACTAGTTATTCAGGGCTTTAAACAAAAGTCAGGAATAGACTATTTTGATACTTATGCCCCTGTGGCTCGTATCAGTACCATAAGATTGCTAATTGCTTTGGCATCAATTCACAATTTGATTATTCATCAGATGGATGTGAAGACAGCTTTCTTGAATGGTGACTTAGATGAGGAGGTTTACATGAAACAACCTCAAGGCTTCATCATGCCTGGCAATGAAAACAAGGTGTGTAAACTGATTAAGTCTCTTTATGGACTAAAACAGGCACCTAAGCAATGGCATCAAAAGTTTGATGAAGTGGTTTTGTCTAGTGGTTATTCACTTAACCAGGCTGACAAATGTGTATATAGCAAATTTGATGAATCTGGTAAAGGAGTCATCATTTGTCTATATGTTGATGACATGTTGATCTTTGGCACTGACCAAAATCAAGTTGATCTTACAAAAGAATTTTTGTCATCAAAGTTCTCCATGAAGGATATGGGGGAGGCAGATGTTATCCTTGGTATTAGGATTAAACATGAAAGTAACAAGATTTCTATCTCACAGTCTCATTACATTGAGAAGGTGTTAAAGAAATTTAATTACTTTGATTGTACTCCAGTGAGTACTCCTATGGATACAAGTGAGAAGCTAATGCCTAATACTGGCAAAGCTGTATCTCAACTTGAGTATTCTAGGGTAATTGGCTGCTTGATGTATGCCATGACTTGTACTAGACCTGATATTGCTTTTGCAGTGGGTAAACTGAGCAGGTATACTAGTAATCCTAGTGCTCATCACTGGCAAGCAATTCAGAGGGTCTTTAAGTATTTGAAAAGAACTATGGATTATAGTCTTTCATATACTGGTTATCCTTCAGTGTTGGAAGGATACACTGATGCAAGTTGGATCAGTAACACTGAAGATAATTCATCTACCAGTGGCTGGGTATTCCTACTTGGTGGAGGTGCAATTTCTTGGGCATCCAAGAAACAAACTTGCATTACCAGTTCAACCATGGAATCTGAATTTGTGGCTTTAGCTGCTGCTGGTAAAGAAGCTGAATGGTTGAGAAACCTGCTTCTTGAGATTCCATTGTGGCCTAAACCTATAGCACCTATTTCTATCCGTTGTGATAGTGCTGCTACATTGGCAAAGGCTTATAGCCAGATGTACAATGGGAAGTCTAGACACTTAGGTGTCAGGCATAGCATGATTCGTGAGCTCATCATGAATGGGGTGGTATCTATAGAGTTTGTTAGATCTCAACAAAACTTAGCTGATCACTTGACGAAGGGTTTGGCTAGAGACTTGGTTTTAAAGTCTGCTACAGGGATGGGTTTAAGTCCTACTTAGTCACTGAATGCAAAGATACCCAACTCCCTTCTAAGGAAACTTGGAAGCTGAGTTCAATGTGGAAAGCTGAACATTTTGTGGACTGAAGCACATGTTTTATATTACATCCCAAGGTTGTGCTTGTTACCTGCTGGAAAGGAGGATGAAGTCTTCACTTCTTAATGGTTATTTTCTTTGACAAAGTGCTGAGCAGGAGCATGATTAAAAGATGAACCACCTATGTAAATGTTGAAGTTTTGCCGCTTCAGGAAGCTTTGGACTTTTAGCTTTTACAACATTTATGAATTGGATATGGACACATGGCTTGTAATAGTGTCAGGAGTATTTAAGTGTTTGAAAACTTGTGTGTATTTATCTTCAGGTATTCAAATGGGTTGAAGGGTTCAATTCTTAGAACACCCTGATTCTCGAATATTTGAACGTATATGTACTAATGTGGAAATTCAATCCTCAGGATATTTTCATTTATGCACTTGTTTTGTTTTATGTTTATTTTTTCATGCAAAGGAAGTGAACTAAATTTGGGGAGTATTGTTGGAAAATTTAGTGCACTTGAGAGATGAGTTCACACCTGGTAATGGGTTTGGAGGTACGGAGTGTACACCCATTTGGTCCATGAACACCCTGACTCAATTGTGGTTATACTAGTAGACTCTGCTGCTAGACTCTGCTCTGCTGCTAGACTCTATTGCTAGACTCTGCTGCTAGACTCTACTGCTCTGCTGCTAGACTCTACTGCTGACTCTGCTGCTGATTCCACTGCTAGTGTTAATATTACCACTGCTAGTGGTAATATTGTTTCCACTAATAACCACTGATTCCTACTATTATGGAAAGTATTATGATATATTTAATGGGCCGTTAAATATACATAATTCCATGGGCTAGGGTTTGAGTAAACTCTATTATAAATAGAGATCATAACATGCTGCATGAAGGAGGATCAACACAAAAAACCCTAAACACTTGAATACGATTAGGTTCTTGATTTGTGCCTAAAACAAGAACATCACTTGGTCTTATCCCATAGAGATATTCGTTTAACCCAGGCATAGGGTCGAATAGTTTCTATTGGAAAGTGATACCACGATTTCAAGTGAATATCCGGTACCTCATTGATTATCTTAACCCTAATCTGGGAACACAGAAACACATAATAACCAACAGCTGGCTGGTCAATCTCAGAAAGAAGATAGGCCGGTTGGTGAAAACTTGTGAAAATATAACTTTTCGTCGTAAAATATAACACTTGTTAATTTCTGAAGACGGCCAAAAGTGGCATCGGAAAACTAGTCGCAAAACAGTGTGTACAGAGAGTTAGGGGACAAAATCAGAATTTTTCGAAACCTTGTTACAGTATCTAAATATGTTCAGTAGTGAAATATTACCCATTGTGTCTAGATTTTAAGATAAATGGTCGAAAAGTATGGTGTTTGGGCTAAAACTGTCATTTCTGAGCAGTTTTTGTGAATGTTTGGATGGTCGTAGTTTACTCGTTTTAAGTCCAAATGACAAACGGTTAATTGATTTGAAAACTAGTCCAGGTGGTCTAACTTTTGTTCCTTGGTGTCCCGACTCCAGAAATGAGCCTATTGACGGGAAATTGGCTCCAAACATGGGTGTTAGTAGATTTTTTGTTTCTCTTAAAAATATACCAAGTGCTGTTAAAAATTCATGTGAATTATTTATATTCAAAAGTTCGTATCTCCTTCGTTATAAGTCCATTTCTTAAGAATTTTATATCCCCGGTTAGCTCTTAACAAGTACTAACACATTTTTAACATTTTGGTGCATTTAAATGAGGTTTAGGGTCCGGTTTATACGAAATACTTTATTACATCAGCAACTAAAATTTTCTGAAAATGTAAGAAACATGTATAACTTGTTTTTATCGTAACTTTTTCGTTTCCCGTTTTTACCCGTTCTTTCGCCCATAGCTTCGTTTTTGAAAGTATTTTCTAAATCTCCAATTAAAATTTATTCATGGTCTACTGAGTTTTCTGAACTTTACAAAAATGGACAGCTTGATAATATTGTTTCAAAAATGCTATTTTCACTTTGTTTCTTGTCTCAATCCAACTCCAACAACTTCAAAAATTCCCTTAAACTACCATACACCTTCTTAGGGTGTCATGGGTTCCTAAATGTCATTAAACAAGCCTCTTCACCAATAACCTCTTAATATTAATTTATAACCCATAAAAATTATAAAAACAAAAAATAGAGTGGTATAAATTACATATTATCTTGCATGTGTAAATAAAATGATATGGACATTGTAAAAACATTAAAACATTATGAAAAATTATTTGGTTTACTTACTTGAAGGGTTTGTGAATTTTTGAGGATAAACCTAATTAATACACAGTGACACCTAATAAACCAACACTGTTGACCATCTCAAATCATTTAGAAAAGGTTCACTCACACTTTGTTACCAAAACTAGATATCTTATTTGCTAAATAGATCAAATGTAAGTTCCTTCTCCAAAGCACCAACTTATCATGAAACTCGCCTAAATTCTCCATGCAGGACAGTACCAAAAAAAAAAAGTCCAAGCGGAGAAAAGTTCAGGATTGTATTTTGAGTCGGGTTTTAAGGTTTCATTTTTTTCCCAGGATCAAATCGTAAACCTAATCGAAATTCAGTCTAACCATCAGGCCGTGCGCTCTTTTGTTTTAAAGTGCTTATCTTTTTTAGAAATGTATTAGGGAGACCAAAAATGATGATTTCATAACTTTCTAGAAAAAAGTAGAGCAAGCACAAAATTATCTGAGGGGGCACGGGCAGATGCCAATGCTGCCCCCCATCCTCGTACCACCCTTTGATTATATCCACGTCGATTCAGAAAGAGGTGCAGCGTTAAAAATTAAGAAAATTTTATTCACTTTGATCCACCTTATACGATTGTTAAAATATTTCATGAGAAATAACACAAACAGTCTCAGTTAAACTACAATGAAAATAACGGAATAGCTGATGTTCATCAAAGATATTATCCTCAATTGCTTAAAATCTTAGGAATCAAACATCCATCGAGTTATCATGATTCCTACTTGGTCCATAGAAAGTGCCTATCAAGTAAATGGTTTTAAACGTTAAAGATAGTTCACACCTACATCACGTGTTCTTTTCTTGCATCAGTTGGAGTTATAGGCTTATAAAAAGGCTTTCAATTCAAAAAACATGTAGGCAGAATCTTAGCTCCACTTCCACAATCAGGCTCTACTCTGTTTCTATAATAAAACTCAGATGTCACACTCATTCCTTTTCCACTTTACATTTAATCAACCATGCAACATCGAAAAATATATAACTAAGAACGAACCCAAAATTTATTCTACAAATACTAGATAGCCAAATCACTAAATATACGTAAACAAGCTATTGAAACATACGAACAGTTCATCAGAAGTTTTCCGCATAGTACCATTCTATCTATCTCAATGCAGCTAACCCTTGTTCTCATGGAACTCTTAATGATCATTATTGTTAACATTAACCGAAGATAATGGACAAGATATGCAAAGAACCATACGACTAACCTCTCAAAAATTCTCAATGGCACTCTTTCAACTTAACCAACTATATAAAAGCATACTACATAGAACCCTAATTCGATAGCAGAGTATGACAAGACAAAGTCTCTAATCTGCAGACTGCAGAATATGACAAGGCAACTCAGAAAAACAAGATATCGAAACATATAAACAATTCATTGGATGTTATGCTCATCTTAACTTGCACATAATCATAATTTCATTGTGATTTCACACAGCAGCCTATCTAATCTACTACTTCAGAAAGCCTACATGAAACTAATTTGCGAAACCAGTAACCTAAGCTACCGCAAACTAAACCACACACAATACGGAATCATCCATTTCCTGAACCATCAACTTGACTCTAGTTGCATCGAACCTAAAACAGTAACTTACCCAAATAAGCAATGTTGAATAATAAATCTTGACAATAACATAACTTTTAAATACAGCTTCATAATTTTTGCAACTTAAGTGGCACATAAATGTAAAATTCATCCTAAGATCATTGTACTAGCCAACCTAATCAACAAAATTAAAAAGTTAAACACACGAAAATAACTAGCAACACAAGTAACCAAATATACCAGTATTAAAATGCATAGATACATACATTACTGAATCATCCAAATCCGAACTATCACCTTGACTCTCATTGCAGTTAACCTTAAACAGCACTACAATTCACCTAAACAAGCAACACTGAACAATAAATGTTAACACAACCTTTAAACACACGTAATAACTATTCAAAATCAAAATCATACACTACCAAACTCTAACTCGATACAAACAAACCGCTAAGTAATATCATATACACCAACGCTTTGTTAACGACGAAAATGAGCTCCTGAGGGTATACAGCTAGGTAACTAACCTTATAGAGCAATAGAATAGTATAATTTACATGTATAAGCATATATGAAACAATACATGTTAACATAACATTACATACAGGCTATACAGCTAATAATAGTACTCAAAAGCTGTCTGCAACTTAATTGGCACATAATTTTAAAACTCAACCTACGTCCATCATACTGGCCTATTCAATTCACTACTTTATAAAACATACACAAAACTAATCGGCAAAACCAGTAACCTTAAGTCTATGTTAAATTAAAACTATACAGCTAATAATAGTACTCACAAGTTCTCTGCAACTTAAGTGGCACATAATCTTAACATTCAACCTACGTTCATCCTACTAGCCTATCCAATCAACTAGTACTTTATATAACTTAACTTACACAAACTAATTAGCGAATCATCCATTTTCTCGAACCATATGCTTGACTCTCATTGCAACGAGAGTCAAGCAAAGTCAAAATCACACAATATAAATCCCTAATTCGATATATCGAAGCTTAATTAACCACAAATACATCTAACTATCTATAATTCACACAATACAAATACCTAACTATATAAAAAAAATGAAATGAAGAAAAAAAAAAAAAAAAAAAAAAACTATCTGGCGAACCTAATAGAGCACTAAAATTCGTAAAAAATACACAGCAAATGCTAACATAACATTTGACTACACATAATAATGACGCAACATAAATCTCTAATTCGATTAATAAACGTAATTACTTTGATATATGGAAGATTCATTTACGAATAGAGGTAAGCACTGAATATGAATACTCTAACTAGCTAACGTAATAGAGCAGTATAATTTACATAAATGCGCTAACATAACAATATAACATACAAAGTTACAAACACCTAATTTTATAAAAAATAAAAATAAAATAAAACACAATTAATTATATATACCTAATTGGCTAATTGAGCACAATAATTCTCCTGAATAAGCAATAAACGCTAACATAACATCTAATTACACCTAAAAATTGTTCAAAATCTAATATACAGTAATTTGTAAACTTATGAAGCTAATTTTTTTTTTTTTTTTGAACGGCGGGTTAGTTGTTAGATGTTAGTTGTTAGTTGTTGGCTCGAGTTAGTGTCGCATCCTCGGGCAGAGATACCAACCACGAGCCTCTCCTTAGGGGATAACCCCACTCCTATTCCCGATTCGCCTGATATCACTACGAAATGTAAACGACATACACTATGAAATGTAGCTATAACCTAACAACTGTGCGAATCTACGATAACAGTGAATGCCGCTAAGTAGGTAACCTAATGGAGCAAATTAATAAGGCTAATAACTGCTCAAACTCAATTCACACAATACAAATACCTAATTTTATTAAAAAAAAAAAAAAAAAAAAAAAAAAAAAAAAAAAAAAAAAAAAAAAAAAAACTGAAATTAAATAAAATAAAAAATATACCGAAGCTTTATTAAGGACGAAAAGAGCTTCCTGAGTGATACGAATATTCGGATCTTCACTTTTGATAATCCGACTCACTCGCTGCATCGGTATATTATACAATATACTACCGCCGTTAACTGAATTATTATTATCCGTCATGACGTCATCAGGTTTTGGTTTTGAACTTGTGCCGTTAGAGTGAGGAGGACTGGTTGTGGTGGTAGTGACGTCATCGGTTTTGTTGAGTTTAGGTTTAGGTTTTGAATTAGTGCCGTTAGAGTGAGGACTTGTTGTGGTGGTAGTGACGTCATCGGTTTTGTTGAGTTTGGGTTTTCCGTTAGGTTTTGGTTTTGAAGGTTTTTGGTCCGTCGTCGTCGTCATTTTGTGAATTTAGCTGAGTGAGGTGAGTGGTGGAGTTTGTTGTTATTTTTAGCAGGTTTGTTTGTTTGTTTATGTGGTGTATTTATATAAAAGCCCAGTTGTTTTCATATTGGGCTCATTTAAGGACCCGTTGTTAGTTTAATAGGCCCGTTAAATATTATATTTGAGATAGGGGTGTTCATCGGTTCGGTTCTTGGTTAATCGGTTTATTCGGTTCGGGTTGTTCGGTTAAACAAATTTTTTGGTCATAACCAAAAACCGAACCGAACCGAAAATATCTATGACCGAACCGAACCGAGAACCGAACCGAAGTTCGGTTCGGTTATGGGTCAAAACCGAAAACCGAATTTTGTACTTGAATTACACTATTTATATTTTTTTTCAAATTTAATTATATATATTTTTGGAAAAAAAAATATTTCAAGCATAAAAAGTGTTTTTTATAGTAGTATAAAATTTTAATGGATATTTTTTATATATAAAATAAATAAAAAATATATATATATTTATATAAATTCGGTTTTCGGTTCAGATAGCCAAACCCATATCCAAACCGAAAACCGAATTTTTAATCCGGTTCAGTTCAGTTTTGACAAGTTCGGTTTGGTTATAAGTTTGGTTCGGTTTTCGGTTTATTACCCGAACCATGAACACCCCTAATTTGAGAGGTGTTTACGGATCGGGTAATGTCCAGTAACCGAAAGCTAAAACGAACCAAACCGAAAAAACTGAACCGAATTGGTCAAAACTGAACCGAACCGAAGTAAATATTCGGTTATCTTGGATATGGGTTTGCCAATGAAAACCGAAAGCCAAACCGAAAAAAATTGTGCTAAAAATATATATAATTAAATGAAAAAATAATTAAAGTTATGTAATTCGGGTTATTTTGTTCGGTTTTCGATTATAGGGGTTCAGTTTTTGGTTGTTCGGTTCGGTTCAATCAAATTTGAATTTGGTTCGGTTCGGTTTTCGATTTTACCTTGAAATTTTTTTAACCGAACCGATGAACACCCCTAGCGACGGTGTATAGCGGAAAATAATTATACTTGCGGACTTATAGTTCTGGTGTAACCTTTGATGCAACACTTACCGGTTTGATTTGTAATCACTGTGAGAAAAAGAAAGCTATTGGTTAGAAACGAAAAACTATAAAAGTTTGAGGATTAAACAATATTTTAATTACTTTAATTCTAGATTGCTACCATTTTTAATCAAGGGTGTAATTCTAGTAAAATTACTCAATTTTAAGCTTTTTTTAAGTTTTAAGAAATAGCATTCACATTTTATAAGAGCAGCCGTGTAAATTGGTATTGATAGAGAAACAATGTATTATTTATTTTTTATTTTTAAATTGATAAAGACGTACAGATTGGCCAATATTAAAAACTTGTCATTTAAAAAGTTGATTAGAGATTGGTATTAGTAGAACAACCATGTGACTTAAACTTGTTTTAACGGAAATTAAAATAATAAAACTTGTCATTTAAGCATTTAAGTTTAAGGAGTGTTATAGGCAATCAACATTACTCAAATTTTAAGCATTTTAAGTTTAAAGAATGGATATGCATGTCTTATAAGTTGTAGAGATAGAGATAACTATTGCATAAATCTCTATAAGCACTAAGCTTTAGCGACGTCGAAAACCATCTTAAGATATTCTTTAGAGAAAAATACTACGTTGCTCCCTAAACTTTCCACAAAACATCGCTGGGGCCCCAAACTTGGGAAAATCGTCGCATTGCGTCCAAAAGTTGTGTTTTTGAGGCCGAATGCGTCCCTTGACCGTTAATGGTGAGGTCAACGTTAGTTTATGTTATATTTTCAAGGGCATAATAGTCCAACCACATTTTAACTATACTATAACCCAAGCCAAACCCGACAATCAACTTGAGGGACCAACTGTGTAAAAATAAATTGTTAACTATTCAACTTGACTGTATTTTTGACTTATAAAGTCAACATATACCACAAATTTACCAAACTGCATTGTTTTAATCTTTTAAAACATCGTTTGTTTTGCATTTGTAGTTTTGATTTTGATGTTTGCATTATTCAGTTTGCAATTGCATATGTAGTTTAGCGGAGTGTTTGGAATAACCAAATTTGACTTATAAAGTCAACAAATAATTAAAAAAAAAAAAAAAAAAAAAAAAAANCTACATCATATTAGTTAAGTTAAATTTAGACTAAAAAAAAACATAGCATTTCTTGCAGACGATTCACTTGGATAATTGACTAGCAGATGAATCAGTTGCTTTATGACTTGCAAGTTCTTCACTTGTTGTTTGACTTGGGCATACTCCACTTGGTCTTTCAGTTGTCGGTGGTTCACGTTCTTCATCAGGTCTTGTTATAGTCCCACTTTTACCCCCTATGACCAATGAACCACCAACTCTAGTAGATGCAGAAATATGTAGGCTCACTACATATCCACCACTATCTGCTGTAGTTGTGTTTTCCCTTGTAACAACACCTCTACCAGTATAAGATGTGTTTCCCCTTCTGTCAAGGCACATTGAATAAACATACCACTTGAAATCTGTATAAGGTGGTCGTCTTGCAAAAAAGTGCAATCCAACCTTGTTTTCACTTTCTACCCAATAGTCAATGCATACCATTTGACATCCATTTTCTGCATCCATGGTGTAATACTTTTGGTATGATAAATAATGTGAGGTAAAAAAGGGTATTATAGTATACAATGTGGTAGTTGAATAAGTAGATAGGAGCAAAGACAACATAAATGCTTAAAATGCATCAAAACCATAGAGAATTTGAAATTTTGACTATTACATCTTGGGACAACCACCATGGTTTCCAAACACACACTGGTAGAAACCTAGTAACAGTAGTTTAGACACTATATTTTCGAAGAAACATTTTCCAATCTACATCCACTCCAGTGTAGTTGGCCCAATAATCTACCTCTTCCCTCGCTTGCATTTCTGCCTCTTTTCTAGCTCTTTCCTCTTAAAGTTTTTTGAACATTCTCTCATCTTCCAAAAACTGCTGGAATACTTCTTCATCCAACCTTGCCTGCTCTTCTTCTTGATCCAACCTTCTTTGCTCATTTTCTTTAGCAGAATGACCTTCAAGAACCTTTTTTTTTCCCATAGTCTGCCTTATCTCCTCTTCATTCATCCACTGCCTTATCTCCTCTTCATCCATCCACTGCAAAAAGTTATAGATGCATACTTCAACTTCAAACATACAATTAGTTAAAACCACAATTTTTAGTGTCATTCTTTTCATTTAGATATTTAAACACAACTTCAAGATTTTTAATCCTTGTTTCCAGATCATCAAACTTTGGTAACACGATGTCGGCAGCCTCTTCCTTCTCCTTCTTAACACCCAAACGGTCTTCACTAGAGCAATCCTCTTTCCTCAACCCACTGAAGAAAAATATATCTAAAATTTGGAGGCAGCCATTTTCTACCTTAAATGGTTTTTATACTTCTTTCTTTACCCTTGAAAATTACTATCGACTTTGATTTTTTTTTCTCCTGTATCTTTTGTCGTGTGTTAGTTGTTTGTTGCTTTTACTCTTGATAAATATGAATTGTGCATTAACTTTTGTATATATTTTGCTCATGTTTCTTATTTTGGTTTTGTGTTCAATTATTAAAAATATATGAGACTAAAGAGTTCAAGTTATGTATAGGGCTAAAACCAAACCCCGAACTAAAAGTTTGGTTTTAAGTTTTTATTAAAAACCAAACCCCCCACCAAAAACTCGATTTAGTTTTTTTAGGTTTTTGGAGTTTAAAATCACTTTCACAAACAGTTAGCACATGAATTTAGAAAAAGTTATCTAAAAGATAAAGATTTGTCAATGAGGTAAATGTGATTATGATGGTATCAGAGTCATCTTAAGGTTATTTGAGGCCGAAAGCAAAAATATAAAATGAGACATTTTTGACAATGTTTTTTGTTGTTAATTTAAATAATTTAAGGGACATGTCAAAACTAGTTATATCATAAATTTGGGTATCCGAAATTTGTGATGATGGATTTATGTTAAAAATAATATTTTATCTAAGGTTTTTTAATTTGGATATCCGAAATTTCGAATAACAGTTTTATATATCTAAATATCCATATCTATAACTTTTGAAAAACTTTTATATGAGTTCCAAAAATGTCCTTTCATAAAACCAAACTTTTATATGAGGATCTTGGGAAGATGATTGGAGGTGAAGTGGTGATACATTATTTGTAAGTAGTACTAGTAGTAGTTAAGAAGATAACATGGGGATGATTTATTTTATTTGTTTATCTACACAACCTATGCTTATACTTCTAGTTATGAAGCGAAAAAAGCATTCACTTTGAAATAGACAACTTATTTTCCTGCAAAGAAATCAATATCTTACTATATTAAGAAAGCAAACCCAAACACCCCATACATAGCCATAAACTCAAATTCACCAATGAAAGGTGATAGTGATCATTAATTTCTATTTTAAGGACTTAAGTGTATCTTCCTTGTTATAGAAAACTAGAAATCCAAAAGTATTTACAAGTTGTATATTTCCAGAAATAGAAAGAAAAACAACATCTTCATGAATCATCTAGACTATAGTTCCCACCATTATCTCACATCCTTAAAACAACAAAACAAAAACATATATAAAAAACATAACAAAAAAACAAGTAATGAAATGGTTAGATAAAGAAGTGATGACATCAAATAGTTCCGATATTTTAGTGTCAATTTCTCCCTAATATGCTCATCTATTATGTCATTTTATTAGGATATATACTCTTAATTGTTTATATTTCACATACGTGTTCCTTGATTTGAACCTTTTTTGGCATGGCATCAACGATGAACTTATACACCCAATTGTCACATGCCATCAGCGATAAGCTTTTACACCTCTTTCATGTTGGTATTCAAGGATTTGTTGAGTTGAACCGGTAAGTTTGATATTGAGGCGATACTGATCTAGAACATAGTATTTCATTACTTGTAGCTCTAGTGAGTTATAGAAGTAAATGTATTGAGTAACTGATGTCTGTGGCTGATTGTTGTTGCAGGGTTCGTGCGAGATTCCGTCATGATAAAACCCGAGAAGGAGCTTATATGTTGTTAAAAAAGATCACATATTGCCTTGCTACACTGGTAGTGGTCTTTGAAGCTCTGATCATACTATACAGTTAGTATTATCTCTTGGTTTTAACTATGTTGGCATTATTTTTGGATTCTGTTATACGAGTGATTGACTATGGAAATCACTATCTTAATCAACAGGTTCACCTTTAGGGTGTTTAATTTGGTAGCAAGTTGTTAGAATCATTTTAGAATAGGATTTGTGATAGAGAACGTAGTAACTTTTTATTGTTCTAATAACCTTAGGTGTTTTATAAGTTTGATCTCATTGTTCGTGAATCTTACATAAATTTCTCTTCAGTTTGTTTTTTTGGTGTTATCTTTGATTACAACATTAGCTCAAGTAAACAATATATTTTTGAATAATAAAGAGAAAACTTATAGATAAATGAGACTTGAAAACACTTTAGAAGAAATCAACGGAACCTAAAAATTAGGTCTTAGGGCCTTTTCATTACCAAATGCTATTATGTACGGTGTTCATTAACCAAGTTGGTAGGAAGAACCTAAGTCGGACATCAATGGCCATAGTATGTACAAATGCCTTTGTATTTAATGAATTCCAAGTTCTAATCAGTATAACATATTAGTGCTCAATGAATCTATGGATTGGAAATAGTTCCATTTTGTCCAATTCTTATTACGGTTTTGCATTGCAGCCTTACTTATAACCTATAGGATGTATATTATTTTTATCTTTTAAATCCATTTCTTGATTACTACACGTTACTGTATCAGTCTCCTTTGCTCAAATATGTTTTAGGAACTCTTAAGCTAGTGAATCGCTTGATAATGGAGTAGAGCATAACCTCTTAGAAGAATAAAGAGTCAACATCTTAAGGGTTGAAGTATAGTGCAACTTATAGATTATAAACGAATTGTCTTAGGAATTACAATTTATAGAACACAAATTATAAAAACTATAGTGCAAATTATTGAGTGCATATGTTATATATTATAAACAATTTTTTGCCATACAATTTCCTCCTCATCCTGTTTTGACCCATTATGAATCTGCATCATTGCATGACCCTCCCCTTTCTCACCTCCTGATCTAACACATATCTTTGTATACCACACGTTGCAGGACTGAGGTTGGCAACTACTGAAAAAGCCGCAACTGGTAAAAGTTTGCTAATTCAAAGAGTTGAGAGTGAGGCTGAATATAAGTACCTGGCGGATTTGTGTTTCGAACGCCATTGAGAAGCGTGCTGGAATGTGGCTGGAACCACGACTAAAGATGTGTCGGACATATGAGCAACATAAAAATCGTTGATTTTGATACTTTACATTTTATGTTAAAAGTTGGCAAGATCACAGCATTGCAACATCTAACAAACGCAGATTAAAATGCTTCTGTAGCTAAACGACCCGCCGCGAAGCACGGGTTTACCACCTCGTTTACAACGATAGTTATTGAGATTTGGTAGGGGACAACTGGATTAATATTTATATTTGGGCCATCATTAAAGTATACATTTGGGCCATCAATAATATTTATATTTGTCACCCCATTAGCTCCGGGCCTCCGGCTACTATACTTAAAGATTTAAAATTTCAACTACAAGGGTAAATTTACAAAACTATAGAAGTATACCTATAAAAATGTAACAATGGTTGTGCCAAATATTATTAAAAATAAAAAAACTTTTGAGTCATATACTTAAAAGTTAAAAACTCAAAAAAAAATATATGGTTATATAACCGTTCCTACACATGAACTATCATTATAATCTTAGGAAAATTTTGGTTTTTACGCAAAGATGTCCCAGATTCTTAGAATGTTGAGTTGCATTCTAACACTTTACATGTTCGGGTTAATTTTGGCTGCTTCAGACCCTGGTTTTTCACAACAACACTTCATATCAGGTTTGTTTATTTACGTACATATCATCTAACTAGATGAGTTTAGTTATTACGGATTTTTGTAGCCTAATACTTAGTACTTGATTTGCTGTATTAATTTGTAGATTTCAGACCCGTCCGATGGATGGGCTAGTTCCATGAAAATCTAAACAATATATAACCATATATTTTAGTAGGGCTGAGCAAAATTATAGAAACCGAGACCGGACCGATGGCCAGCTGGGTTGGGTCGGTCTTTCCTTGGGTCACTCGATTCGGTCCTCAGTTAAGCCTCTTACATATGACTTTCATACATTTCACTTCTGTATCCCACTCTAAGTAGTACATTTTGCATATGACTTTCATACATTTCATTCAATAATCCTACAACTAAATAAAACATTTCTACATAGCTAAGTAATACACTTTTGTATCCCACTTTATCAGTTATTCAACATGATAATTGACAACAACCACCATTGACAACAATCATAAAATGACAGCAAAAAAAAATGACGCCATCAAGTATATTCGTTCACTTTAAAGTTGGTGTTTAGAGCTTCACATCACACTATCACAGTAGCATATAGCAAGTTTGTGTTTATAGCTTCACATGAATGCCTTGGAACTTAACACTTCACAAGTTCACAGCGGCAAGTAGCAACAGAAAAAAAATAACATCAAAAGCACTAAATTTGTTTCTTCAACAAAAGGGAGATCAGAAACGAACAAATAGTGGTATATGCTAATCAAATCATCACCACCCATAACCTTGTTAGATTGAAATTTTTATTGCATTTTTAGCCATTATTCAATTAGAACTACCAAATGTTACCTTTATGGCTGACTTTATCTTCTCGATCTTAGTCTCCACCATCGCTTATAGACACATGATCTATCATAATACGATCATCCCTTACTATTGAGTTCGAGCCAGTTCAGTAAAAAAGAATAACAAACAAATCAAGCTTGTTAAATTTAACTTTCTAAGAAGTTGGTTCTTTATTTGGCCGCATTTCTAACATTAACTAACTTTATAATCTATCCTATAGTGTGTTCTTCCATAAAACAATAACTTCTTGGCCAATTTTGCTGCGTATACTTGTACTCGTTCACACTTTTGAACTTCAATTTTTCTTTAACAAAATATAAAATGATAATAAGCATCATTAACCTAATTTCATACTTTGAGCAAGACAATACAACGATGATATTTAGATCTAAAAAATAGATGCATCAAGCAAGAGTCAATGGGTGCAAAATTTAATAGGTAATACCCCTAAGTAAAGGTTGAGCTCCACATTATAGTTGATTAAACTATTTGCATCAGAATTTGAAATAACAGACACTTCTTCAGTGAAATCCAAGAACGTCACCTCCACGCAACACCAACATTAACCTATTGCAAAAAAGTAAGGAATAGAACGTCACTCCATCTATGTGATTGTGTACTAAGTGTAGGTACATAATGGCTGGATTATATATATATATATAATTATAGAATATATATATATATAATATAATATATATATGAAATATATATATATATATATATAATAATATATATATATATATATATATTAATATAAATATAATATAAATATAATATATATATATATATTAGTATATATATATATATATCACTAATATATACTATATTATATATCCCTACAAATATACTAACAGAACTCATTAACCTCTAACATCTGTCAACCTAATTGCCACCATATCAACCCATGCTATGGTCATTGCCTACTAGGCTCACACTTTTCATGCAAGAAATATCATTTAAAAAAGTAAGCAACTAATGGGACTCGAAACCATGACCTCCTTGAACAACAAAAAAAAAAACAACAAACCAACAGAGCACTATCAGTTTTTGTTTGAAACTTCAAAACAAAATAGACAATGGGCCTTAAAAATAAATTCAACAAACCTGGGGACTCAGTACTTAGTGAGGCATATTCAATTATCCTATATTCATTTCGAAAATTCCAATTAAAACTGAAATTGTCATTTATTTGCACAAGCTACAATCAAGGGATAAGCAAGGTAAATTTGATGTTATGTTATAAACACTTCAATGTCCACCTACAATCAAGGGTTACTTAATAATTAGGAATTGACTAAAACTACTATGACATGTTTGACCAGTAGTTTAAATTTAGCTACAATTTAGGATCCTAGAGTAACTAACAATGACATGTTTAAAGAGATCTTTAATATATTACTCATTCACAGCTAATCCTCCATCAAACACGTTAGGTATCATTTTTTCAAAAGGTTCAAATAGCAGCATGAAGAACAAATCTACAGGTATTTTCCAATGTTTTATACGAGTTCAATTTTGTTATGTTGTATATGTATATGTTACAATCTTATTCTGTGTTTTACTTGCATGTTTGTCGATCAAAAGATTCAATTAGCAGCATAAAGAATAAATCTCCAGGTTTGTTGAATCTTTAAACATGTTCAATCTTTCTTATAAATTAAACGTGTATGAATGAAGCTGGTCATGTGTTCTTTTTGCATGTTTGTCAATCAAAAGATTCAAGTAGCAGCATGAAGAACAAATCTCTAGGTTTTTTCAATCCTTAAACATGTTCAATATTTATTATAATTTAAATGGGATATGAATATATAAAGCTGATCATGTGTTTTTTTTGCATGTTTGTCAGTCAAAAGCTTCAAGTGAGAGCATGAACGACAACTCGCCAGGTATATTTCAATAATCTAAATGGATTGCATTATTTATTTTTTATATGTATATGTTTCAATGCTATTATGTGTTTTGTTTACATGTTTCTATTCCTTCCATCTTTATTATTTGTTATTTATGTCCGCAATGATTTACAAACCTGACTTGAATCTGGATTATGTATTTGTATGTATTAGGATTACTGAAAACCATATATGTTTGTTATGATCACGGCTTGGAAATTATTCACATCGATCTTTATCATTTATGATTACATAATTTATATCATCACAAGTTGTCTAATGATTCATAATGCCTTCAAATACAAACACTTTTGCTTGGAAGTTGATGGTTAAAATAATTCTGAAAAGAG
>LBNU01024593.1:65520-78391 GCA_014162995.1 Artemisia annua | reverse complement strand
AGTTTTAGACACTAAATAAGCTACCAAATAAGCCACGAACTCAAAACAAACCCTAACCCATTTATTAAACCAAACGAGTTGAAAGACACATGCAAAGGTGGTAAGACTTATATAAGCTTTTGTAAAGATTAATAAGACACGTAAATAAGCTCAAAAGAGATGTAAAGATTAAAAAGAAATATTAAGATGAAGAGACAAATAAGCTAAGAAAAGTTTTTAAGACATGAAAATAAGAAACTTGCATAAAAAGAAAACTTACACTAAGACAAAATTAAACTAAGACTAACCAAAAAACTAAAAACTAGTGCAAATGAAGGCTAGGGGTGGTATTTAAGGGAGCAAGGGAGCTTCCCTTTTTTACATCGTGTACACTTAGCCCCCTAGTCTTTTACATTTCATGAAAACTACACGTAAACTCTATTACAGATCTACTAAACGTTCTAAAGACTAAACGTAAATCCTTGTAACTTGAGGTAGCGTGTTGACGTGCTTTCCAAAGGTCTTTGAAGACTTAAAAGTGATCACTTGCTCGAATTTGTAAAGCTTATCTTGATAATTAACTTTGAGCTTTGATTAAGTGTCTCTTTTATTTTTTTGAGCCTTTAAAGAATGAATTCGTCGTCACGGGTTTTTCTTAAGTAAATTTCATCTCTGGCTTAACTTTAAGACTCTTTTCCACATCTCGTGCTCGTTCTAGGCTTTTTGGTTGATTTCTATGTTGATTTTGCAATATCCTTACCTGCAAAGTCACAAACACAAAAACACGATATCTTTGGCGTTTAACGTTAGTTTTTGGTCTAATAGAGCCTGAAAATGGTGAATAAAAGGTATGTGAATAAGCACATACCAAAAACAAAGTTGAGTTATTACAAATCTAAGCATGAATCGAATACAAAGTAAAGGAATGAAAACACTTATGATCGGTGTGTGATTCCTCCCTTGGAAATGACTTGGATGTGGCTAGAACTTTGTTCTTCCTCTTTCCTGAGTTTTTCCCAAATGTTGCTGTGGTGAAAAGATGGGAAGTGATATGAAAAACTCGGAATTAGGTTTGGTATTTATAGGCCCCGACTATGTTACGGCGTAGCGTATTGGAGTCGTTACGCCGTAACCTTTGCAAATTGTGTTATGCCGTAACTTGATCTAGTGTTACGGGCGTAAGGTCTTGATGATAAGCTTCCTACGGCGTAGCGGATAAGGTGGCTACGCCGTAGTGTCCTCCTTGGCCACGTTAGTTCTTTGTTGTTTTAAATGAGATCCTACGTTGTAGCTTGGATAATTGCCTACTCCGTAGTGTGCTTTCGTGGACTTCTACGCCGTACCAGTTGTAGTGTTACGTCGTAGTCTTCATAAATTCTTCATTACGCCATAGGTAGGAGAGCTTCTACAGCGTAATCTTCCTAAAGCCTTGCTACGGCGTAGGTTGATGAACCTCTACGCCGTAGTTAGTGCAGAATCCATAATTTCCACGTATTTGCTTCAAAGTCCTTCCATTTCCGCTTAAGTTCGTTCTTTTACTCATCTTTTATCCTGAAACCAAAATAGGAAGAAATAAGAGTATATATTCTTCATATAAGTAGAAAAGACAAGCATTTTAATGAGGAAATTAACACTTAGATTGGGGGTAAATTTGATGCTATCATTGGCGACAACTATAGATTGTGGTGGGTTTTGTTGGTGTTTACTATTTATGGTGTTGTTTAGTGGCGAAGTTGATTGTTGCCGCGGGTAATGGTGGTGGCCGACAGTTTTGTTGGTGTCCACTACCTGCTTCTGATTCAGTATTTTGCTTGCTGCCTGATTCGTCTCAAAGGATATATGTAATATTTTATTATGAAAAACCCGACAATTTAGCCAATTCACTTTTTAACCAAAAGAGAATTACCCAAAAGTCAAAGAAAGACAAAACACAATATTTTCATAAATATTAGATATTCCCGGGTCGTTTTAAAGTCCCAATGAAGGTTGAATGGAAAATCGCGTTCGGTTCGTGATCGGGTAGTTTTGAATAGAAAAGATATTTAGATTTTGAGAATAAAATTTTTAAACATAAACAAAAAACAACTTAATAAGCAGATAAAACATGTATATAAAGCACAAATAAGCAAAAATGTAAAGAAGACTAAAAACGCGCACTAAACGGGCTAATCCCGAGCCTAAAAAGTCAAAACGATGAAATACTAACCCTAGGAACGCAAATCTATTTTTCCTAAGTCCTAATTGATAAAAAGAAATTTTAGAAAATGGTTTTTTTTTTTTTTCTTTTTTTTTTTTTAATTTTTTTTTTACCTTTTTTATGAATTAAAAACTATTTTTAACTAATCAAATGATTAAAAATGCTAAATGAATTCAGAATATTATGAAGCTTTTTGTAAAAATACTTAAAACAAATGTTAACTTAAGAAAAATAAAAAGGAAGCAACGCCTAATTGAATAGGCATAAATTAAGCTATTTAAAGGAATAAGCTAAGTACTAAAAACGAGTGTTAAATAAAAAAAATGCAAACATATTCAAAGACCAAACGGCGAGTTGATTATGTGAGGTGTGTTTGAAGCGGTGTATACATGTGAGGTCCAGGGTTCGAATCCCTGCTCACTATTTTTATTTTATTTTTTATTTTTCTTTTTGGTTTTTCTTTTATAAAATTGATTATAAGCTAAAATTAAAATCTTTTTATGAAGAAAATATTTTTAAAAACTTAGAATAAGCTGATAATTAAGCAGAAATTCCAAACAGTTTCAAAAAGCTTTAAAGAAACTAAAAAATCAAAACTGAATATGGACACAAGCTGCTACAAGCTCGTGCCAAGCTTAGATAAGCTACTAGTACTAAAAGCTAACCTAAATACTAAACTAAAAGAGCAGACCTAGATAAGCAAATAAGCACAGAAATAGAATTTAAGCTGTTAAGCAAAAATTAAACTGAAAACATCCTAAAGGGGCATATTTAAGCTAAAAAATAAGTTAGTAAATGAACAAGCTAAGATCCATAAAGCCAAAACAGATAAAGCTTATACTACAAGCTACTAGAGGAACAAAAATCAGACAATAAGGATTTAAAACATCTAAATTAAGCTAATAAAAGTGCTGATGAGACATATTATGAAATGCAGTTATGAAATAGTCTATTAGGCACTTTTTGAGCTAAAAATTAAGCTAGAAGATGAATAAACTAAAACTCAAAAATCAAAAACAATTTGAGATAAGCTAACAAAGAACTAAAAAACACTTTTTAAGGAGTTTGGAAAAGAAATAAGCTAGAAAAAATGACTGATAAGGGGACAGTTTGACATATTCTTTTTGGTTTTTTCAATTTTGACACAGGCACAAAATTTGCACTAAATATCCTAGGACCTAATTGACACTTAACCTAAACTCAAAAACAACTAAATTAGACTGACTTAAGACCAAATTTAACAACTAAAAACATTTTTATCTACCAAATCAAAATTAAGCTGTATAAATTGTTTTAAACCATGAACTTCTAAAACTTGACTCAAAAGCTATAAATCTAACTAAATCAGCTAAATTTAACTTAAAAACTATTAATAAGAGTAAATGAAAAATGATTGAAATCAAACAAATGATCGACCAAAACTAATTTAAACTAAAAAATGACCCTTGTTCCAAACACCCCTTTATAGGGACTGTTTGGATTTTTAAGTTACTAGAGACCTAATTAAGTTGAGAATTTGAAAGACAGATGATAAATTACCTATAATAAGACTTGAAAAGCAAATTTAAATAGAAGTTAAGCACTAGAAATAAGCTAAAATGATTATGCTATTTTTTTGGTTTTTTAGATTTTTAAGACAAAAACTTAAGCAAGTAAGATAGAAACTTCAAACAAGCAATGAAAAGCAATGTAACACTATAATAAGCACAGAGAAGCAAGTAATAAGCAGTAAATAAGCAGTTTGACTTAGAATGAAATTAAATGAGAACTTACAAAAACCCTTGCTCAAAACAAGGTTGAACAATTGATATACAAGCTCTAGCTTGTCAAAGACTATTTTTGACTTACACAAACCCTTCCCTTATAAGCTTATCATCAACAAAACTGCTTATTTGACTTTTATTGACTATTTTTAACTTTTTTGGTGTTTTTGAAATTAAAATAGTAACAAAGAATATAAACTCACAAAAAGCTAAGAATAAGCTTATATGAGCTTATGAGACAGAAAACAAGACCTTATTTGAGATTTTAAACTATTTGGAAACTATTTAAGGCATAAAAAGTAAATTAAGACAAGAACATAAATGAAAAACTGAATTTACATTAATAAAAGTGAAATTACAATACGTGAAAGTAAATTACAACTGAATTTAAAAGATTATAGGTAAATAAGACAATAAGTAAAATTGACTCAATAAGCTAATTATTGGACAACTTGTGTTCTGTGAGAAGGTCTCTTTTTTAAGGAAGGTTGAGGAGGTCATTAGGGTTTCTTTGGAAGCCTTTGGATCAATTGATTTCAGCCCTTGATCTCTCTTTGATCATCAATCTTTATTTTTGTAACACCTGGTACTTTTCTTAAAACCTATTCCTAGCCAAACTTCTATTTTCGTACCTGAGATACTTTTAAATTTTTAATGCATGTTAAATTGGGCTTGACAAGCGTGAGATATATTGGAAACGAGAATTTATTCCTTGATTGACTCAGCACAACCTAGAAAACTCGAATTGAATTGCATTTGCCAAATTATTTGATTTATTTTGAGTTTGAGAAAAACTCTGAAGTTTATGCTTGATTTTATCAGAAAAATTATTTCGTGAACAATGGCGCAAGTTTCAAAATTTTTCGAGTCCGTTTGCTATGTCGTTTGAGCCCTGGAGCGTTTTCGTGAGAAATTTAGCTACATTGACAGTTTTGAACCCTTGATTATTCATTTCCTTTCACCCTATACTTTCATTAATATCAAAACGTACCCTATACTTTTAACCAAGTATATATACCCATAAACACCCCATTTTCTTTCATTTTTCATATCAAAAACACACACACACTCCACATTTTCTCTCTCTCTCTCTCTCCCCTCTCCCTCTCTTTTCCGGCCGACCCACAGCCCACCGCCGGCAATAAATTCCGGCCACCGGAAAATATTCCGGCCAACCCAAAAATCCAACTTTTTATATTTTATAGATCGGGACGTCCCCGTTCCGGTTGTACAAGCCGATTTAATCAAAACCACCCCGAACACCCCGAAACACCACCCACCGCCGCTCCACCTACCACCACCGCCACCACCGTGAGCCACCACCACTTTCCCACTCTTTTTCCCTTTCTTTTCTTGCTCGGTAACAACCCAAACGCACCCTTTTGTGTTTTTGTTAATAATATTATGTTCGTATTTTTATTTATTAAAAATAATAATTCCGAATTTATTTTATTTAATTCGAAATTTTTTATAAATTTTTATATATTTTATTTATTATCCGAAAATAATTTTATAAAAATTATTTTATTATTTTATTCTTTATCCGAAAATTATTTAAAATAAAAACATATTTTTATTTATTCCGAAAATATTTATTTATAAAAATAATTTATAATTTATTTATTTATTTTTATATATATATCAAAATATATATATGTATATATATAAGAAATATTTATTTTGTTTTATTTATTTAATTATTATTGGATTATGTAATGTAATTAATGATGTTGGTATATGTTTGTTGACTCGTGTGGGCCCCTTTGACCGACAGTTGACTCGGCGTGACTCGGTGATTTTTGTGATTGTTATCAATTGTTGGTCATCGTTATATAGTTTGGTACTTGTTTCGGCTAACGTTTATATNTATATATATATCAAAATATATATATGTATATATATAAGAAATATTTATTTTGTTTTATTTATTTAATTATTATTGGATTATGTAATGTAATTAATGATGTTGGTATATGTTTGTTGACTCGTGTGGGCCCCTTTGACCGACAGTTGACTCGGCGTGACTCGGTGATTTTTGTGATTGTTATCAATTGTTGGTCATCGTTATATAGTTTGGTACTTGTTTCGGCTAACGTTTATATAAACCGGACTAATAAATATGAAATCTAAAATGCATTTGTTCTAGTGAAGGGATTTGGACATCGGACTTGGATCCGTATTATTATGTTGTGATGTTATATTGTGAGCTTGAATTGGACGTATTGGATTTGCGGCCATGGTTATTTGGACGTTATGGACCCTTTGGTACACGAGACGATAGGGTACGTTAGGCCCGTAAAGATCTTAACGTACCTGGAACCCGAACAATACAAAATGGTCGATAAACCTAAACAACTAATGGACTACGTGAATGATATATCCAATCATATTATTATTTATAAAATGTTAGCGTTGTTTAAAATAAAAAAGTCGTTGACTCGGGAAATGTTCCACAAACGGGCAGGTCATGCCGAAATTTTGTAAAACTCTTTATAAACTTCAAACTATTTTACCAACTACTATTTATTTCAATAACCCTTTTTATTTCACCGTTATTTTGGGAAAATGGGTAAAGAGCCGAAACTAGTATTTATCGTATTGATTGTTCATTTGCATTTGTATCTATTTCACTTCGACTTCTATTCTTCGAGATATTCTTTCGTCTTTTCTTGCGTACTTGGTCATTTCGCCGACATATTCTTTTTATCTTTCTCGTCACCCACACGAAACTTTTTGAAAACTATTTTCTTTCAAACGCCATTGGTTAATAAAAACTTTTATTCAAGCATTGTTTATTGAAATATTCGAGTACCATTGCTGAGTTATGATATTGATATTGCTTAGGTTGTGCTGAGGATTATTTGCTGTGACGCATTATTTGATTGGTTGATATATCTCGTTTCCTGCTATTGTTAAGATGTGATTCATAGCCCCGCTTTTTATCTTTTAAATGTTTATAAACCCATGGGGTGAGATACATGCTTTAAATGTTTTCTGAGCACAAGTATTTTTGGTATGCTTTTCCTGATTGGTATGCTTTCCTGACGATGTGCTAAGTAGCTTTACCTTGCCATTGCAAGACCCTCAGATCATGAACCATTAATCACTTGCGAGTGAGCGCGAATATAGGGATATAGGCCTATAGGAATTGACCCTCCCACTCCTTTTGCTGGATAGGCAAATTGTGGTGTACTATATTCGATTTTGCCGGGTAATTGGCAAGTACTCGGCCTTGGGGGCACTATTATATTATGAAATTCCGCGGTTATATTGATACTATGATTGTTGGTTAACGTTTTGCGTGTCATGAGCTTAGCATCATCAACAATGTTATATGCACAGGGATGCCTCTATACATTGGTTGTTACCTTGATTACCCGATATTTGCATTTGTTGCTCATATCTTATGATTAAAACCTTGTGCTCAACCTTATTATTTAAACCTATGGATTACACTCAACCTTTGTGTTGACTTTTTAAGCATGTGTTTCAGGTACTAATGATATTAATAATTAGCTTTGAAGCTTGATACTTGGGGCATGGTGGAGTGGCTAAGGCTGAAGAGGCATTTCTGTCAAGGCAGCTTTACTATCTTTCTATCTTTATTTGCATGTCATTCGTAAAACCTTTTGTGTCTTTTGTTACTTCCGCTGCTAAACTTTGTTTATTTTCCGCTGCAAACTCTATTTACTTTTTCCGCTGCTACTTTGACTTAAGAGTCCTTGTACTCTAAATGGTTTGTAATTCGAATGATATGTTTTGCAACATTTATAAATGTCCCGTGATGTGGTCGTTAGCTATAAATGTACCTGGTTTCTATTTGCGTAATACCCCCAGCATGATAGCTGTCGTATTTGAGTTGGGGGTGTTATAGAATGGTATCAGAGCCAACGTTTAGAGAGAACGAGCTCGCACTCGACTATAAACTTTTTTCCTGGAGTCAAAATGTTTTGAGACAGAAAGCCGCCAACTCTTCATGCCACTTCGCGCCCTGGTATTTATTTAAACTTTATATATACTTGCTTTGATATTATGATTTGGTTTGGAACTTCTCCACTATTATGCTTTGGCTTATAAAATGTTTTTCCCTAAAATTTGGCTAGTGTTTTTATACCTTCCCTATGCTCTTGTAGAGTATAATGTCTGTCCCAGTCCCACCAGTTGTTGACCCATTGCTATTAGGAGACGAGGTTGAGTTAGATGTTGATGTTGGTTTGGACGATGAGGTAGGTTTAGAGGATGATGTTGGTTTGGACGATGAGGTAGGTTTAGAGGATGAAGTTGGTATTGATGATGATGATGAGGATGATAGTGATGATGATGATGAGGAGGAGGATGACGAGGAGTTTATGGATGAGGATCAGGATTTTCCTCCTATGCCACCTTCGCCTGTGATTTTGGATGTGACTTCAGAATCGGATACGTCTGAGGCATTAGGATATGCGCTTGAGACTGAGGTTCCGACGACGTATGAGATTGGTGAGTCTTCGACAGCTGCTCGTGTTACTCCGTCAGAGCTCAGAGCTTCGATGAGTCATTTGAGATGGGATATAGCGTGGTGTAGGAATAGTCATAGGAATATCACTCGGCGTGTGGGTGATAGGCAGTTTGAGGTTGCAGGATTGAGACGAGAGGTGCAGGATGATAGGAGAGTAGTAGGAGAGATGTATATGGAGCATCAGAGGCAGAGTGAGAGGTTGAGTTCGTTGCAGCGGTCGAGCGCGAGGTTGCAAGAGCGTTTGGATTTGCTAGATGAGAGGATGATGAGATGGAGAAGATGGTAGAGCAGTTGACTATGAGAGAGGCGTTTCTTGATATGGACAGCAATCGACACTATAATGGCATTCAGTCATTATGAGATGAGCTTCATGCTATGCAGTGGCAGATGTACTACGACAGGATAGCTAGCTTCAGGTTTAGCGACAGTGTTGACGTGATGGCTGTGTATGGAGATCGTTCGAGAGGGCAGTGATTGGTCATTCATAGTTGTTAGTATCCTTGATAGTAGTTTACCTAGTACGTTTAGACTGAATAGTTCAGTTAATAGATTTTGTTGGAAACTTGTACTTGTTTTGCATATCTTGTAAGACCAATGTCAAGTATGAAATCTATGATGTATTATGGTGATGTACTGTTATTGATGTTGACTTATGCTATGTTATGTCTTTCTTTTGTGGTGTTGTTTATTTTGCGCTATGATTCTGACACATTGATCAAATACTTACAAAGGTTGTGATTGTATTGATTAATAGAATTATGCCTCCTAGGAAGATGACCCCAGCTGCCATTCAGCAGATGATTGATGAAGGGATTGCAGCAGCGCTTGCCGGGCAAGCAGGTGTTCCTCAGAATGTTGGACAGGCTGGAGTTCAAGTGGTTCCCAACAACCATTTCTGCACTTTTAAGGAGTTCATGGATTGTAAGCCTACTACCTTCAAAGGAACTGAAGGAGCTGTTGGATTGACTCAATGGTTTGAGAAGATGGAGTCAGTGTTTCAAAGGAGCAACTGTACTGAGAACAATAGGGTGAAGTATGCAACGGGTACATTGTTGGAGCATGCCTTGTCATGGTGGAATGCTTATGCTCAAGAGAAAGGAATGGAGAATGCTTTTAGTACTTCGTGGGATGATTTCAAGAAGGCCATGGTTAAGAAGTATTGTTCTCGTAGCGATTTGAGGAAGTTGGATACCGAGTTTTACTACTTGGCTGTGAAGGGTTATGATCTTGCTGCATATGTGCGCCGCTTTCAGGAGTTGAAAGTATTTTGTGCTCACATGGTGCCGGATAATGAGAAGTTACTTGAGAAGTTCATTGGAGGATTACCCGCAAGTATCCAAGGACATGTGACATCGTACAATGCTGAGACTTTGGATGATACTATTAGCATGGCTGAGCGCCTTATGGATCAAGTGATTAAGCATGGTGCTGTTCAGAAAGGAAATCACTTTGACAACAAGAGGAAATGGGAAGATAACCGAAGGAACAACAACTTCAACTACCGCAACAACAACAACAATCAGTACCGTAACAACAATCACCACCACCAACAGAATAGGAGACAAGAGACTGTTAAAGCTTTTGTGGCCGCACCAGCACAAGGAGGAGTGAATGCTGGGCAGCAAACTCGTTGTGGCAAGTGTCAGCAGCACCATACTGGGCCGTGTGCTGTGAGATGTATGAAGTGTCAGAAAGTTGGTCATATTGCAAGGTTTTGTAAAAGCAAGGTTGTGGCAACAGGAGCGAATGCTCAGCCTGTGGTTACTTGTTTTGGATGTGGAGAGCGTGGACACTATAGGAGCCATTGCCCGAAGAATGCTGGACAAGGAAATGGAAATGCTCGAGGTAGAGTGTATGTGATGGGGAATGGAGAGCAACACCAAGATCCGAATGTTGTCACTGGTACGTTTCTTCTCAACAACCTTCGTGTTAGAATTTTGTTTGATTCGGGTGCCGATATGAGTTTTGTATCTTCTAAGATTGCGCCGTTACTCCGGCTTACCCCAACCCCATTAGGTGTCAGCTATAGCATTGAGTTAGCTAATGGTAACATAGTTGATACCCGTACTGTGATCCGTGGCTGTACCCTTAACCTTTTAGACCACTCGTTTAGTATTGATTTGATGCCGATTGAGCTTGGGAGTTTCGACGTAGTGATTGGGATGGATTGGTTATCCAAGCATCAAGCGAGTATTGTTTGTGGAGAACGAGTTGTTCATATCCCTCTTAATGGTGAGATTTTGATTGTTCGAGGCGATAGGAGTGGAACTCGCCTGAATATCATTTCGTGTATCAAAACCATGAAATACATCGAGAAAGGATATCACGCATTCGTAGCACATGTGGCTAAGAAGGAGTCGGGAGAGAAGCGACTCAAGGATGTTCCTGTAGTGCGTGATTTTCCTGAAGTATTTCCTGAAGACTTGCCGGGACTTCCGCCAGCTCGACAAGTGGAGTTTCGCATCGATTTAGTTCCAGGAGCCGCACCTGTTGCGCGCGCACCGTATCGACTAGCACCGTCAGAGATGGAGGAATTGTCCAAGCAATTACAAGAATTGCTGGATAAAGGATTCATTCGACCTAGTTCTTCGCCCTGGGGAGCTCCGGTATTGTTTGTGAAGAAGAAGGATGGATCGTTCAGGATGTGTATTGATTACCGTGAGTTGAACAAGTTGACGGTGAAGAACCGCTACCCGTTACCAAGGATTGATGATCTGTTTGATCAGTTACAAGGATCGAGTTACTACTCTAAGATAGACTTGAGGTCCGGTTATCACCAACTCAGAGTTCGGGAAGAGGATATTCCCAAGACAGCGTTCAGGACCCGTTATGGTCATTATGAGTTTCAAGTTATGCCGTTTGGTTTGACCAACGCGCCTGCAGTATTTATGGATCTCATGAACCGAGTATGCAAGCCTTATTTGGATAAGTTCGTGATAGTCTTCATCGACGACATCTTGATTTACTCCAAGAGTGAGGAAGAACATAAGCGACATTTGGCGACGATTCTCAAGTTGCTCAAGGACGAGCAGTTGTACGCGAAGTTCTCTAAGTGCGAATTTTGGATTCGCAAGGTACAATTTTTGGGTCATGTGATTGATAGTGAAGGATTACATGTGGATCCCGCTAAGATTGAGGCTATTGAGAAATGGGCAACGCCTGTTAATGCCACAGAAATTCGTCAATTTCTAGGATTGGCTGGGTATTACAGGAGATTCATCGAGGGATTCTCCAAGATATCCAAACCGTTGACTGCGTTGACTCAAAAAGATAAGAAGTATGAATGGGGGGAGGAAGAAGAGGAAGCATTTCAGATTTTGAAGTAGAAGCTTTGTAGCGCACCGATATTGGCTTTGCCAGATGGAGTGGAGGATTTTGTGGTTTATTGTGATGCTTCGTATCAAGGATTAGGAGCAGTTTTGATGCAACGAGGGAAGGTTATGGCTTATGCTTCCCGACAGCTTAAGACTCATGAGGAGAAGTATACCACTCATGATTTGGAATTAGGAGTCGTGGTTTTTGCGCTTAAGTTGTGGAGACACTACCTTTACGGTACGAAGTGTATTGTCTTTACCGACCACACGAGTTTACAATATATTTTGGATCAGAAGGAGTTGAACATGCGACAACGACGATGGTTAGAGACGTTGAGCGATTATGATTGCGAGATTCGATATCACCCGGGAAAAGCGAACGTCGTGGCTGATGCCTTGAGCCGAAAGGAACGGATAAAGCCACTACGTGTTCGAGCTTTAGTTTTGACGATCAATTCGAATTTACCTGTCCAGATTTTACAAGCCCAAGAGGAAGTCGTGAGACAAGGAGATCTCAAGGAAGAGAAACTTGATGGGATGATCGAGAAAAAGAAGTTCGAGAAACGATCGGATGAAACTTTGTGTTATAAAGGAAGAAGTTGGGTGCCACTGTTTGGAGGACTGAGAGATTTGATTTTGCTTGATTCTCATAAGTCCAAGTATTCTATTCACCCAGGATCTGATAAGATGTATCAGGATGTGAAGAAGTTATATTGGTGGCCCAATATGAAGGCTGAGATTGCTGATTATGTCCGTAAGTGTCTTACATGTGCCATGGTAAAAGCCGAACATCAGAAACCGTCTGGTCTGCTAGAGCAACCCGAGATCCCAGAATGGAAATGGGAGAGGATTACGATGGATTTTATCACCAAGCTACCTAAGACTGCTACTTGATTTGATGCTATTTGGGTAATAGTCAACCGATTGACGAAATCTGCTCACTTCTTGCCGATCAGGGAGAACTATAGCATGGATAAGTTGAATAGGCTCTACGTGAAAGAGATAGTTTCTCGGCATGGAGCACCAGTGTCTATTATCTCCGATAGGGATAGCAGGTTTACTTTGAAATTCTGGCAGTCGCTTCAGGATTCGTTTGGATCGCATCTCGATATGAGTACCG
>LBNU01024593.1:36249-64812 GCA_014162995.1 Artemisia annua | reverse complement strand
CTACCACCACCGCCACCACCGTGAGCCACCACCAGTTTCCCACTCTTTTTCCCTTTCTTTTCTTGCTCGGTAACAACCCAAACGCACCCTTTTGTATTTTTGTTATTTTATTTTATTTATTTATTTATTTATTTTATATTTATTTTTATTTATTTATTTAAAAACATTAAAAATTATTAATAATATTATGTTCGTATTTTTATTTATTAAAAATAATAATTCCGTATTTATTTTATTTAATTCGAAAATTTTTCTAAATTTTTATATATTTTATTTATTATCCGAAAATAATTTTATAAAAATTATTTTATTATTTTATTCTTTATCCGAAAATATTTAAAATAAAAACATATTTTTATTTATTCTAAAAATATTTAATTATAAAAATTATTTATAATTTATTTATTTATTTTTACATGTATATCAAAATATATATATGTATATATATAAGAAATATTTATTTTGTTTTATTTATTTAATTATTATTGGATTATGTAATGTAATTAATGATGTTGGTATATGTTTGTTGACTCGTGTGGGCCCCTTTGACCGACAGTTGACTCGGCGTGACTCGGTGATTTTTGTAATTGTTATCGATTGTTGGTCATCGTTATATAGTTTGTTACTTGTTTCGGCTAACGTTTATATAAACCGGACTAATAAATATGAAATCTAAAATGCATTTGTTCTAGTGAAGGGATTTGGACATCGGACTTGGATCCGTATTATTATATTGTGATGTTATATTGTGAGCTTGAATTGGACGTATTGGATTTGCGGCCATGGTTATTTGGACGTTATGGACCCTTTGGTACACGAGACGGTAGGGTACCTGGAACCCGAACAATACAAAATGGTCGATAAACCTAAACAACTAATGGACTACGTGAATGATATATCCAATCATATTATTATTTATAAAATGTTAGCGTTGTTTAAAATAAAAAGAGTCGTTGACTCGGGAAATATTCCATAAACGGGCAGGTCATGCCGAAATTTTGTAAAACTCTTTATAAACTTCAAACTATTTTACCAACTACTATTTATTTCAAAAACCCTTTTTATTTCAACGTTATTTTGGGAAAATGGGTAAAGAGCCGAAACTAGTATTTATCGTATTGATTGTTCATTTGCATTTGTATCTATTTCACTTCGACTTCTTTTCTTCGAGATATTCTTTCGTCTTTTCTTGCGTACTTGGTCATTTCGCCGACATATTCTTTTTATCTTTCTCGTCACCCACACGAGACTTTTTGAAAACTATTTTCTTTCAAACGCCATTGGTTAATAAAAACTTTTATTCAAGCATTGTTTATTGAAATATTCGAGTACCATTGCTGAGTTATGATATTGATATTGCTTAGGTTGTGCTGAGGATTATTTGCTGTGACGCATTATTTGATTGGTTGATATATCTCGTTTCCTGCTATTGTTAAGGTGTGATTCATAGCCCCGCTTTTATCTTTTAAATGTTTATAAACCCATGGGGTGAGATACATGCTTTAAATGTTTTCTGAGCACAAGTATTTTTGGTATGCTTTTCCTGATTGGTATGTTTTCCTGACAATGTGCTAAGTAGCTTTACATTGCCATTGCAAGACCCTCAGATCATGAACCATTAATCACTTGCGAGTGAGCGCGAATATAGGGATATAGGCCTATAGGAATTGACCCTCCCACTCCTTTTGCTGGATAGGCAAATTGTGGTGTACTATATTCGATTTTGTCGGGTAATTGGCAAATACTCGGCCTTGGGGGCAATATTATATTATGAAATTCCGCGGTTATATTGATACTATGATTGTTGGTTAACGTTTTGCGTGTCATGAGCTTAGCATCATCAACAATGTTATATGCACAGGGATGCCTCTATACATTGGTTGTTACCTTGATTACCCGATATTTGCATATGTTGCTCATATCTTATGATTAAAACCTTGTGCTCAACCTTATTATTTAAACCTATGGATTACACTCAACCTTTGTGTTGACTTTTTAAGCATGTGTTTCAGGTACTAATGATATTAATAATTAGCTTTGAAGCTTGATACTTGGGGCATGGTGGAGTGGCTAAGGCTGAAGAGGCATTTCTGTCAAGGCAGCTTTACTATCATTCTATCTTTATTTGCATGTCATTCGTAAAACCTTTTGTGTCTTTTGTTACTTCCGCTGCTAAACTTTGTTTATTTTCCGCTGCAAACTCTATTTACTTTTTCCGCTGCTACTTTGACTTAAGAGTCCTTGTACTCTAAATGGTTTGTAATTCGAATGATATGTTTTGCAACATTTATAAACGTCCCGTGTTGTGGTCGTTAGCTATAAATGTGCCTGGTTTCTATTTGCGTAATACCCCCAGCATGATAGCTGTCGTATTTGAGTTGGGGGTGTTACAATTTTCAGCCATTGATTCATGTTGTGATGTGTTTCGACCAATAGAAAACTGGGAATTTTCCATGGTGTCATTCCTTATGTTGTCAGCATGCTTCTGGAAGGATTGGTAAGGTTAAGTACGGGTATAAGGTGGGAATTTAGAGGTAAGTGATGATGAACAATAATTTTGGGTGGTAAGGGTTTTTTATTATTTGTTTGACCAGGGGTATAAGGGTGGCTTTGACTTCCGGTAAAATAAAAGGGGTGGATTGGGTTGTAATTTTAAGTGGTGGACCGGGTTGTGGATTATAGCTGTGTTGGGCTTGTGGATTTGGATTGGGTTTGGATTGGGTTTATTATTTAAAGGTTTTGGCAGATTTAGTTTTAGGATAGGATAAACAACAAAGATTAGGATTAGGGACCTTCTTGGCAAACATACGGACTGATTTTGCAAAAACCATTTTAAGGATTAATTGTGAAATGTGATTATGTTTTAGGATTGGTTTTGACATTTTGAGCTAATGCGTGATCCAAAATGAGAAATTCTTACCTGGCCTCAGCTCTTTAATACTCTTTCCATATGTACCCGCACTTGCACAAACACAAAAACGTACATATATTTGGCATATTTAATTAGTTTTTGGTCTTTTGGGTTCGTTTTTGGTATATAAAAGGCATGTGAATTAACACATACCATTGCCACCACCCCACCCATTATTACCTGTTTCCTTTTTCGCATCACCAGAACCAGCACCACCGCTATTGGGGTTGACTTTTGAGATGAAGTTATGGTGTTTGTAGATTTGTGTAAATCTGTGAGTGAGTGGGTTTTTTGTTTGTTTGTTTGACTTTTGTGTGTGAGATTTTGAGTGACGAATCGGTTTGGGAAACATAAATCTGGGAAAAGAGATAAGATCTTCAAATGTTATTGATTTTGTAATACAGTTTGGTACAAATGGGTAGTTTAGTCAATAAACAACGGTTGCCCAACATGGCAGTTGCCCGCGGTCTAGTTTCAGCTCACCCAAAAAAATGATTCTAGAAAATGATGAGTCGAAAGGCAACTGGTCTGTTGATATAAATAATGCATAAAAACGTTATTAATATTTTTCGATATCCCTATGTTTTGACGTTCACAATATGTAAAAACATTAAACGCAAGATTACTACGTAAACAAGTACTTAGTTACAAATATCATTTCACTCAACAAAATCACTTAAGGTATTAATAAACAAATGTCTAATACAATTATGATCAAAGAGATTTTTATTTAAACATTACAAAGTTTATAAAATGATATAAACACCTTATATATTTTTGAAAAACACTTTTGGCAATTAAAGGAAAATGTTTAATTCATAACAAATATATGAATTCAAAATTTTAACCAAAATCAGTTAGTTTTTCACCAAATAAACTTTCACCAGAAAAGACAAACGAATTTGGCCGTTACAGGAGGGCAGCCCCCATAAAGGGCGGCCCCCTTAATTTTAAGGGGGGCGGCCACCATTTAAGGAGGCCGACACGCTCTTGTTGTCAGATTTGTTTGCCTATAAATACAGGTTCATTTCTGCATCTTTACCTCACCTTTTGCACGAATATTTTTAGTCCCAATCCTTTATAAACATCCTTCTAAGTCCTTTGATCATAAGATTATAAGTCTTTCTTTCAAATGATTCAATTCCTCATCATTCAAAGTGCAAGAGAAGAATACTCCTTCAACATCAAGTTAAAGAAGTATTGCAGATATTTTTTAGTAGTTGTATATATTGTTTGTAAAGGTTTATTGTGTTTATAATTAGGAGATTTAGTAGTGCTAGTTGTGAAGAGAAGTAGTGAAGAACAAGTAATGTTGTGAAATAGGATTAGTGAAGTTGTGAGAAGTCATGTAATAGTTGTGGTGTGCATAAGTTGTGTAGAAGTTGTGATAAGTCATGAGATTGGTTCTAGCTATTATTAGGACTCGACATTTTGCTTAGTGTCGTTAAACGGTGTAAGCAAAGGTGTGTAAGGTTTCTCCGCCATAAGGGAGCTTGTTGACATAGTAAAGAAAACTCTCGAGTTAGGTGCTCGGGGAGTGGAGTAGGACGAAGAGGAGATTCGTAGCCGAACCACTATAAATCCTTTGTCTTGCGGTGCTATCTTTCTATCTCTATCTCTTTACTTATTTACTAACTTATTTTGTCATGATATACTTTCTTAGATATAAGTGTTTATAATTTTGCAAGTAATTGATCTCACATAAAGCTAGAACCGAAGTTTTTGAAAGCCAAGTTTTCATAAATTAAAAGGACATAAAACTATTCAACCCCCTTCTAGTTTTCCACAATTGGTATTAAGAGCAACGTCAAATAAGATTTTTAAAATATATTGTCTTATAAAACTTGAAATCGATCTATGGAATCAGAAAAATATTTAGATGGGAACATTATTTTTAAACCACCATTTATTGAAAATATAAGATTTCTTGAATGGAAAAATCGATTCGAAAGTTATGTGAACTCAATAGACTATGATCTTTGGCATGTCATTTCAATTGGTGATTTTCAACCAATAAAAACTATTTTTGAAGAACAAGATAACTTGGCTAAAATGATTATATACAAAGCTCTACCAAGAGTTGAGTATGAAAGAATATTTTTTTGTCAAACGGCAAACGACATGTGGAAAAGTCTTTTAAACTTTCATCAAGAGGAATGTCAAGCCAAAGAAAATCTTGCATACAAAATAGTAGCAAATGAAAGTATAGTAGACAAATATTTAGTTGAAATGAGTACAAGTGCTACTAGTTCAAATCTTTTATGTGAAGGTAATGATGCCGAAAACCTCATGAGTTACGTTAAGAGTAAACAAGAAGGTTATGTAGAGGTGACGATCGAGAAGGAACTAAGTTATGATGACGATTCTAGTTCCGAAAGTGAAGACGAAGAATATGCAAAGGTGGTTAAAGAATTCAAAAGCCTTATTAGAAAGCGACAAAGAGCACAAGATAAAAGGAGAACAACCCAAAGGAGAAGATTTAGTGATGAAGACAAAAAGGCTAAGCACGAATGTTTCGTCGCTCAAGCATCTAATGACATATGTCTAGGAATTGATTCGGAGCCCGATGAGTGGGTAAAGGATAGCGGATGCTCAAGACATATGACGGGGAATCATAAGCTATTTTATACATACAAAGCATACAACGGAGGTAACGTTATTTTTGGTAGCGATCGTCGTGGAAAAATCATAGGCAAAGGTACGATCTCTCAAGACTCTCTAACTACTGAAAATGTTGAACATGTAGATAGTTTAACATATAATTTGCTTAGTATAGGTCAAATATGTAATAATAAGTGTAGGGTTACCTTTACCGATAAAAATAGTGTAATAATTAAGGATGAGAACGTCATAGGTAGAGGAATTAGGAAAGGAGGCGTATAGGTTATGAAACTAGGGGACAAATCGGAAGATATGATATGCTTAGCGACTTTAGATGAAAACTCCACCTTGTGGCATAGGCGATTAGGTCATGCAAACATGCAACAAATACAATCTTTGGTGTCTAAGGAACTAGTTAGAAACTTGCCTAGTCTAAAGATATAATCAACATTTTTTTGACACTTGTAAAATAGGAAAACAAGCACATGCTAGTCACAAAGCTAAAAATATAGTATCCACTACTAGATGATTAGAACTACTTCAAATGGATCTCTTCGGTCCATCCGCGGTGTGGAGCTACGGTGGCAATCGATGCACCTTAGTTATAGTAGATGACTATTCAAGAAATGAGTAGAACAATGTTAAATGAGCAATCTATCTGATGCGTGGGCTGCGGCCTACGCAATAGGTTTTACTTCTCAAGGGATCTTGAGAAGCTTGCAATCCCCACCAGGCAATGTACCTGACCGATGTAGTATAGTGAAGTGGCAAGTACCGGGGGATTGATCGTTCTATCGGGGAATAGTGTCGTTAGGATTGAAAACTACTCTAGTTAGGTCTAAGGGTGAGGGATGATTCTTTTTGTATTTTTATATTTAATGGAAAGCAAGTAAAAGTCTCGGGTATTGGAAGAGTGGGCGGATTAGTTGCTAGTCAACTAACCCAAATAACTACTAATGCAATTAAAATAAAATAACAAGAAATAAAAGGTTGTCAAAGTAATATGGAGAAAAGCGTGTTTACTTAGATTTCATTACTCCATAGCTATCTTTTATCGGTTAATTAGTTTGTTACAATTATGTGGATGACGAGGTGTATTCCTTAATATCATTCGTAGGGCCGTGTACAATCTTCCCTAACTCTATAAGTGCAAACTTCATTCTATAGCGACACGTTTAGTATCCAAACCATGAAAACAATAGTAATTACGTATGCATTAAATATAACCAAATAATCGTAGTACACATCCGATTCATGTTTCTTAAGACGTTCAAGCAAGTCACCAATTGGAAGTTAGCCATTTTTCTTAAGCCTAACATCGACATCACCCACCCACAACGATTAATAACAAACCAACAACAAGTAATCAATAACTAGGTTTCATTAGATCTAAGCAAACTCAAGAGAAACCTAGCCTAGCATGTTAATATAAAGACATGCATAAGATATAATCAAATAACACATATACATATTGATTGATTTGATGGAAGACTTATCTTTAATTAAGCATGGATGAAACAAGGGTGAAAAACCCTTGAAAAAAGTAGTAAATTCGACCTAGGGTTTATCCCTAAAGTTCTCCCAAAAGTTGCACACCTTAATGAAAGAAAATCCTAAAATATATATAGAAAATACATTATGGTGGCGTCAGGTTATAAGTCCTGACGCTGTCAACTCACTGTATCTAGGGTTCTCTGATCACCTAGATCTACTTCTGACGCCGTCAGCCTTTAAAACCTTCTGGGCCGTCTCTCTTTAGCTTAACACCTGATGGCCTGGACCTTGTAACACCTAATGCCGTCAGGTGTAAACTTCTTGATTCTTCTTCAGGGCGTCTGGTAATGTCAAAATCCAACTCCTTTGTCTTCAAGTGACGGCGTCAGCTTGTAACTCCTGACGCCGTCAAGTAGGAATTCCAGCTTGATTTGAGACTTTGTCGTTTTCTTCACTTTTATGCTCCAAAAACGTCCAAAATGCATTGTTTTCAAGAATTCCTCCCGAAAGAACCTAAAATAACAAAAGGAATGATTTAAAGCAATATTTGATAATAAAATAATGATTTAGGTATTAAATGACCCCCTAAAAGCGTAACACTTTTCGCCTCATCAAATACCCTTACACTTTTATTCCAATCAAAATATGAACTAGGGGTCATTTAACACTAATATAAAAGTAATTACAATGAATAGTTGTTCCACCCTAGTCATAACAACCACATAAATCATACACTAGCACCTAGCAAATAGATTACCATAGGCTTGGGAAAAGATCAAAAACCTCCTCCACTAGGAGTAAGCACCTAAGATAAACTATCAAAGAGGGCTTTTCAAGAGTTGTAACGTTAGGTGTAGGGATATGATAAACACGGTTTGTTGGAATAAAGGATATTTTTACTGGTAGCGAGTTAATTATCTTGATCAAATACATGCACAATGTGGCGTTGCTAAGCCAAGACTCGACTTAACTTAAGCTAATAAGAAAATAACGAAAACATAAATAAACATAAAAGGAAATGGGATGGTAGTCCGTATGTTATATCTCTCTTTCTTTTCCAATTTTTTTCTCTTTTTCTTGTCTTTTCGATTCCTTTTTTTATTTTTTATTTTTTTTTTTGCATACACTCTTGCCCTACCATCCAAAATAATACATCATAGGGGCCTCGGTTCTCCCCTTACACTTGAACTTTTACATACTTTACAAGTAACTATTCTAATGACTCGAATTAAGATAATCAAAAAACTTGGAGTACTTTAAAACATTAACGTACATATGGGGGTCATAATTGACTTCTTCCCCATTACTCCATTACATTAATACTTTACCCATGAGTCCCAATCGTCCCAAAACAATATGTACAGGATATGACTCGACTTAGCAACCATGTAATCAATAAGACAATTAACTAAGGGTTTAAACAAATGTTGTAACAATAATGCACAAAAGATGAGTGCATACAAGGTAGGATAAGGCGATTTGGGTGTACATTTAAGGTTGATTATAAACAAATTCTTCCTTTAAGTAAAATACTTAAAGTTAGAAACGAAAGGATAGGCTCTGAGGGGTGTACTAGGGGTATCGTGTACTAAAAATGAGTACATCGCAAAGGTGTGGGAGAATTACTTGACCAATGTAGCCAATGTAATAATAATAATAAAGGTGTAAAACAAGGGTTATCCTAATGCCTCTTATCATGTAGTAAATCTAACTACACGAATGTAGTCTCACTTGTGGATTTGGGATGGTCACTAACGTAAGTTCTAGAATCTAAACACTACCGGTACACACACAAGCATAAATGCTTTTCCTAAATAAACTTAGTAGATCACTGGCGGGAGTCTTTGACGCTTCAACTAACGGATGGTCACTATTGCACTTCTTGGATCGCTGGCGCGTTATTTGCATAATGGATGGTCACCAAGTCATACACTAGATTGCTAGCGCATTAGTCAATTAATCTAGTACTCTGATGGTCACTATCTTATTCATAAATTTTGAGTGGTACGGTTTTTTTGCTAGTAATACAACTCCCTATCCATGAGACGCTTATTATGCCTAAAGTTTCACTCCTATAAGTTGTAAAAAAAATTTAAATTTGGCGCTAAAATTGCCCTAACAAATATTTCTCTCGGTTTTGTTACACAACTACCATTAAACAAACAAAAATCAAGCGTAATAGCATTCTCTAAGGTGTCTTCATTCCCCCCTTACACTTAAGCTGAACATTGTCCCCAATGTTCAATAAAAAGATGTAAAATTAAAGAAAATGCGTGGGACAGAGGGCTCGTAGTACCTGCTACCGCAGCGAGGAGTTAACGACCGAACGTGCTGCAACCTAGGGATCACCAGGCAAATGAAAGAATGAAACAAATACTCCCCTGATTCATTTGGTGTGGATCGTGTGGTAACATGGTTACATCTTCTTCCAAGATGATGTAAAAGCTTCAAGTTTAAAGCAGCGCCAAAAGCTTGATTCAATATACGTCTCCTTGTCCAATATAACCTGTTAAACCTGAGAAAAAAATCACATAAAAAACAAAGCATCAAACCTAACAAAAATTGTAGCTACGTGTAATTCCAGACTTAAAAAAAAAAAAAAAAAAAAAAAAAAAAAAAAAAAAAACACAATTAAAGGATAGGATACTTGTGGAATGAATTACAAATAGGAACTCATAAAACTTATCCACGAGTATTGACACACAAACAAGATAGAATATATGCTAATCATGAATTGTGAATTTTTCATGTTCGAATTTCATTCTTTTTAACAAAATATAAACTTCCCTACACTTATCTTTTTGTAAAATACCTTTACATGCAATTCAGACGAGGTTAAAAACAAAATAAAGCATTTTCACAATTATTCGAAACATGAAAGTTAAACAATTATGATTAAGCATATATGACAAAAATAAAATAAAAACATCAAACAATTAAAAAGGTTGGGTTGCCTCCCAAGAAGCGCTTGTTTTTGTTCGAGTCACGAGCCTGACTCTATCCTTATTTAACGGAAATAGGGGAGGTTTTCCCTACACTTAGGATTAAGTGCGGGTGAAAGTAGCGATACACACCCTTAGGGTGGAAATATGCCACGTGAGGTGAAGAGGGTGAGTGAATGGCTTCCTTCATCCTAAAACTACCCGGATAATAAGGGTTGATGGGTGGGTCGGTTCCTCTTTTGTCTCCTAGAAATATATCTAAGGATGGAAAGTTGTATAAAGGTTGTGGTTTCGGTTCATCAACACTTGGAAATTCCCTAGAACTAAGAGTAAGGTTATCATTACAAGTATTCAAACCTATATCCTCTAGTGGTACTTGGTCCAAGGGTTCTACCTCCATTGGGATTCCTAAAGTCTCTTCTACTTCTTCCGGGTAAGTCAAGGGCGGTGTGTATCCCTGAATGTGTCATCCCAGACAAACTTGTTTCATGATCCTTGAAATTTGTGGTCAATTGACTTGTACTAACGTTTGTTGGATTCTCTATTCTATAATAATACTTGGCACAATATTCTATGGCATCCCATGCTTCTTCAGCATTTAATCCCCTAAAGTCCCCATTGGCAAAATCTTCAATGCACCCCTGGTCACATCGGTCGACACGATTGTAAAAGATTTAAGCTAGGGACCATAAATCGAAATTATGATGAGGGACTATTCGGAGTAAAATTTTAAAACGAGTCCATGCATCATAGATAGGTTCATCTCGATATTGGTTGCAATCAAGATGTCATTAAGAGTGAATGGGTTTCGTGGTCGGTAGTATGGTGGATTCGCGTTCTCCATAATGGTGAACGGAAGAGTGAATGAAAAGGTTTTTGCGAAAAAAGACACAAAGAAAAGATAGACTACGAGAAAGCTAATAAAAAGAAAATAAAAATCTCACTTGATAGGAATCTAATGAGTAGACTTAATAAAAATAATTTTCAACCTAAGCAATAACTATTCCTCGGCAGCGGCGCCAAAAACTTGATGTGTGGATTGCGTCTACGCAATAGGTTTTACTTCTCAAGGGATCTTGAGAAGCTTGCAATCCCCACCAGGCAATGTATCTGACCGATGTAGTATAGTGAAGTGGCAAGTACCGGGGGATTGATCGTTCTCTCGGGGAATAGTGTCGTTAGGATTGAAAACTACTCTAGTTAGGTCTGATGAGGCGAAAAGTGTTACACTTTTAGGGGGTCATTTAAGCTCTAATCCGTAATTATTTGATCAAATATTGCTTTAAATCGTTCCTTTGGTCATTTTAGGTACTTTGGAGATGAAATCTGAAAAGGAAGCATTTTGGACTTTTTTGGAGCATAAAAGTGAAGAAAACGGCAAAGTCTCAAAATATGCTCGAAATTGTACCTGACGGCCTCACGCTCTACCAGGTGACGGCGTCACGCTTTGACAACAAGGTGGATGATTTTTACACTAGACGCCCCAGAAAGATTTTGAAGAATTACACGTGACGGCGTCATATGTAAATTGTTGTAGGTCGTCACGTTATAAGATAAAAGGAGACGGCCCAGAAAGATTTAGAAGGGGACGACGTCAGAAGTGGATCTGACCAATCCGAATAGTGTTTTGGCGGCGAGGTGACGGCGTCACGCCCTATAAGGTGATGCCGTCAGATTGTAAATTCTATATATATTCATCTAATTTTCATTCATTAGTGTGCAACTTTTGGGAAGAAACCCTAGCTCGTTTTTCTACTGTATTTTTGAGGGTTTTCCACCCTTGAATCTTGGATGCTTAATTAAAGATAAGTCCTTTTAAATCATTCAATATGTATATGTATTGTGTGATTATATCTTATGCTTGTCTTTCAATTAACATTCTAGGCTAGGTCTTTGTTGTGTTTGTTTTGATCTNTAAATTCTATATATATTCATCTAATTTTCATTCATTAGTGTGCAACTTTTGGGAAGAAACCCTAGCTCGTTTTTCTACTGTATTTTTGAGGGTTTTCCACCCTTGAATCTTGGATGCTTAATTAAAGATAAGTCCTTTTAAATCATTCAATATGTATATGTATTGTGTGATTATATCTTATGCTTGTCTTTCAATTAACATTCTAGGCTAGGTCTTTGTTGTGTTTGTTTTGATCTAATGAAACCAAGCTATTGATTATAGGTTGTTGGTTTGCTTGTGATTGTTGTGGGTGGGTGATGTCGATGTTAGGCTTAAGAAAACTGGCTAACCTCCAATACGGTAACTGTAGGATACACATAAACATAAACTTGTATGGTTCTTGTGATTTGTATGGATTGAATAGTGCAATAAATCTAGAGAGAGATAGATGAGAGGTTGGGAGCCTTAGAGAGAGAAACACACATATATTAGATTGAACTATGTGAAAGGTCCAACCCTCACCCTTGCAAGGTGAGGGGTATTGTGAGTCCATAGATTTGGATCTTAGTAGCCTTTGTAAGATAATAGACACCTTGGATAAATCCAAACTATCTATATGAGAAACTCTAAACAATGTATACTTGATGTTAATGCGGAATGTTAACACAAGCAGTAAGAATAACACAGAGAATTATTAACTTTGTTTTCTATTAATCTCTTGAAAACTTGATGTTAATGCGGAATGTACTATAAGGAAACCCTAATTCTACAAAACATGCGAAAGGATGCATGCATATCTTCTCCTAAGATATCTAACCGTGTGCATATCCTTTCCTATAATATCTCCTAAGATATCTAACTTGTTCAGCGAAACAGACTTAACAGAACATGAAAAGACTTAACTAATCTGGCCATACTTAACTTTGTACTGGCATACTTAACTAAAATCTACCTGACTTAACTAGACTATTCAGACTTTTAAGTCTGTTACAAATAATTCCCAACAATCCTCCCCTAACATGATCTTCATGCTCCATGATCTTCAAGTTCCTTTCTTCAGAAATGCTTTTAGGATTTTGAATGTAAGCTCCATTGGAATTATTTTGAGTTGCAACCTTTGTTGAATATGGAGATATTGCAGCAGCCTTCAAATCTTGAGTACCACCTGATCTTTGCATCAACATTGACAATTTGTACTTCAAATCAAAAGTTTCATACTATTCTCATCACTTCCAGGTCTGTGAACTCCTGTGAGAGGTGAATCATTGAAAATTTAATCGATTTGATGTCTCTTTACCAGATAGCCATCACTTCTGGAGTAGCCAATGTTTCAGTGTAATACTATGGTACATTGATAACCACATGATTTTTAGCAAACCATCAGCTATTAACGGATTTGATATGTCTTTACCAAAAGCCGTTTGCTTTTGGACTAGCCAACTCTTTGATGGAATGCAGTCAGCATCTTGGTGAGTTGATTACCAATTATGGTTTTTCTACTGTCTTTACCACAAGCCATAATCTTGTGGGCTAGTCAACTCTTTACTATAACAGATATGGTGATTTGAGTACCATACAATTTTTGGCAAATTGTCAGCCATAAACGGATTTGAGATNTGATAACCACATGATTTTTAGCAAACCATCAGCTATTAACGGATTTGATATGTCTTTACCAAAAGCCGTTTGCTTTTGGACTAGCCAACTCTTTGATGGAATGCAGTCAGCATCTTGGTGAGTTGATTACCAATTATGGTTTTTCTACTGTCTTTACCACAAGCCATAATCTTGTGGGCTAGTCAACTCTTTACTATAACAGATATGGTGATTTGAGTACCATACAATTTTTGGCAAATTGTCAGCCATAAACGGATTTGAGATATCTTTACCTAGAGCCGTTTGCTCTTGGATTAGCCAATCCTTATGTGGGTTAGACATGGTGGACTGATAACCATTTGTTGTGTTAGTGCAAAGCACCTTCACCAAGTGTTATATCCCAAAAATCCGTCTATCTTGAGAATTTATCCAAACATAGTCAAGAGTTGTCAAACCCTTCTATTCTTTTTCAGAGGTTGTTTTTGACTTGCATCTTGTTGCAGAAGTCTATCAATTTCAACATAACTTGCCTCCTCTTGTCTGATCTGTTTCTTTGATTGTTTAGGTATAGAGAGTAATTGAGCAATTTGTTTTCCTTCCCTCTGTCCACCACTGATCTGAGCAGACTTATCCTCTGCACCAAACTTAATTGCTTCTATGTCCACAACTCGTGCCCTTAACATTTTTCTCTTCTTCCGACTTTGACTTAGGTTAATGATTAGCTCTGCATCTTCAAGTCTAGGAGAACTAACAGCTGTCTCCTCTGAATCTGTTTCTTCTAAAGATTCTTTTTCAGCTGTTTTGACCAATACCCCCTTGTTTGGATGAACTTTCAGATTCTGCATCTGTAGAAATGGGCAAGGAAACTCCAAGTTCTTCCGAAGCATGCTCCAACCTTTTTACTTTCTTGTTTGTCTTGGTTAGTTGTTGCTCCAAGCGATTTATACGATCAAGAAGTGTAGGAACAAGCTTTAAAACATCATTTGTATACATAGTAGGAGACTCTTGTTGAGTAGAATGATGTGATGCTGAAGAGCCGAGTTCAAGAGTGTGTACTGGAGCAAACTGAGGACCAGAAGGCTTTAAAGAACCTGCACAAGGGTTAGAAGCAAACAACATAGCGACAGAGAAAGGTGTTTCTTCCCCTGTGAATCCACTTCGCATATTTCCAAAAACTTTTGCTTTGAGACATTTATTAGGATAAATAGTGCGATCCAGGTTCTCAACATTTAAAATCATTTGTAGGAAACGAGGGTACATCAAAAACTTATGTGGACCGTTAACATTTGCCACCATTCCAGTAAAAATTAAGTTAGAAAAATTGAAAGTTCTGCCAAGAGCAAGACATATCAGGGCAGAAGCAATCTTAGTATCAAATTGATCCCATCCTCCACTTTTAGTACTTAAACATTGGAGCAAATGATGTACTAGAAATCTCCATTGAGGTGTGATGTGCGTTTTGTTAGTGCAAGTTTTAAATTTATAAAGGTGAATTACCGGATCTAGAAACAACACATACGAGCAAGTGTACTCGTCCGTTATAGCAAGATGTGATGGTAAGTCGGGATCGTTCGCAGGGATTTGTGAGTGAATCAAAATATTAGTCTTAAAAGTAAATCTCTAAACGTAAGCAAATAAGATAATAAGCAAATTCAATAATTTAAAAACTACACTTGTTTAGACTAGTTTTGTACTCAATGACACACATGATTGTGATAACTTTTGATAACATGTTGGTTGTGATAATTAGATGGTGGTCTAATCTATTGTTTCTACAAGTTAAACCTTCGTCAAGATTTTAGTTCATAAAAACAAGCTTTAAGTGTAAACCAATCAATTCAAGATCAATCCAAGGTTCATAAGGTATGGTTATCTTAAACACAAGAATAAACTCTTATTATAAATCAAATACTCTTAGGATTTGGTCAATACAAAAGGTAACTCATTCATAGACAAACAAGTTACAATTGTCTATAAACATCTAAACTTTCGTCAAATTAAAGGTTTACAAACAATCTGATTTGATGTTATAAAAGCATTCTCATTACAATCATACTTCTTGTTTCTTTGTTTAGTCAAGAATAATTATGGTGAAAAACAATCATTCATAGACAAATGATTATAACTAGTTGAATAATAACAAATCTTTCGACCCTTGAAACTATTATCAATTAGTTAACCTTGACTCAACAAATGTCACTAAGAAACTTAAGTTACAATTGGTTCTTAAGATTGAATTGAAATTGAATTAAAACATGTTATCACAATCATAACTAATCACTAAGCATAAAACATCATCAAAACAAGTGTAAAAAGGTTACTAGCTACTCATAGCAAACATGCAAATAAACTCAGAATATTTAACATTAGAATCCATGGTTTTAAGTCTTACAATGCTTTGAAATTGATAACAAATGACAATGTATTGATAACCTAAGTATTGGTGATGATTTCTTGAGATTTTGGCCTCCAAATGTTGCTTCCTTGGTTCTCCAAATGTTCCTGGTTCTTTCTGAACGAATTTTGCCTTCTTTGAAAGCTTGATGATGATAATAATTGAGAGTAATGATGAGATTAATTGTCCTCTTGAATTGTGTGTTGAATGGTGTACTCTAGAGGTTCTTTTAGGCTTGTCAAATACTCCTAGCAATCAATAGGAACATAAATGCTAGAACATGGACAACAAGACACTAAGAAGAGCCTAGAACTTTGAGATAAAAGGCCAAGATTCGTGCACAAAAAGTTATCCTTCTCTTCAGAACTTCCATCCAAATCGGTTGCGGGTTGCTACCGATCGGATGGAGGTAGTAAATGTGGCTATCCGGTCGGTTGGCCACCAACCGATCGGATGGTGAAGTCTGATTGATTTTGGACTTTCACTTTTCTTGCGTATTCCTTCATGCACTCTCCACACTTGATTAACTCTGAACTTGGAACTTTGAAATGACCAAACTTAGGTTCCCCTTATGAAATACTTCACAGATTTTGACTTTGAGCTTGGGAATCTTTGTGTAATCGCATATACTTCATTTTCTTCACTTTTTCTTCGTTTTTCCTACTTTGATACGATTTAGTGGCAAAAGCATATAAAAGTAACCAAATAACATGCATAAAAACACTAATAACACTTCTAAAAACATGTTAACTTTGAGCGTTATCAAGGTGAAAGATTTCGTTTTAGAAATTTTAAACTTGTACCAATGGGATAACCAGTATATTTCATACCCTCAATAAGAAATGAATGTGACAACTTAAAGTCCCATAAAGCATCATTCAAATGAAGAAATTCTCGAATAGAAGCTTCAGTGACAATGTAAGCATCATTGTCAATGGTTGCCCTTATTTGTTTGATTCCATTTGGAAGAGTTTCAGCAATAGCAGTCTGCAAAAACTGTTTGACCAAGGAATCATAGATAGTGGGATTACAAGTCAAAGCATACGAAATATAAGAATGATTTAAGAAGGTAAGTATTTGATCAAAACCATGACTTTTTGACGACTTTTGTAAGTAACCCACTTGATTATGCCTGGTATTGTATGTAAGCACTGCCTTGTTAGTACTGGTGAGAGTGTGACTGGTGAAAAACAATGAATAAAGATGAAAAATAAATCAAATTTATTCACTTATATACCCATTTGATTGATAACGGTTAACAGTAAAAAATCATTATGCGAGTGATCAGTCACAACGATAAAGTATTAATTGCAGAGTAACACTGCTAAACTTAACAATAGTCAACCAGACTTAACAACTTTCTCAGCAGACTTAACAAGCAATTTAACTTTTTACTAACTTTCATCACACGTATAAGTTGTACACATGCTTAAGTCCTTGGAAACCTGAAATGATTAGTAAAAGCCAAACACATATACTGCATAAGTACTAACCAAGCTACCCGTATTAACCCTAAGTGACCAGTTCTAACTAAGCTTCAAACCAATTACACACTTTTACACTTAACCTCCCCTTAAATGTAGCTACGGGTTCATCATACCTATATTGACTACAAGGTAGTTGAACCTTGGTCCATCAAATGCTTTTGTTAACAGGTCAGCTACATTGAATTCAATGTGGATCTTTTCAACTTTAATGAGATTCTTCTAAAAACAATCCCTAATAAAATGATGCATGATTTCTATGTGTTAGGTCCTAGAATGATAGACTGGATTTTTGACAATGCATATGGTACTTTCATTGTCAATAAATATTTTAGTATTCATGAAATTTAGGCAATAATCTAGCATTTGATTCTGAATCCATAATATCTGACCACATTAATTTGCAGCAGCCACATATTCAGCTTCTGTAGTGGAAGTGGCCACTATGGTCTGCTTCTTGCATTGCCATGAAATCAATCTTCTACCTAGGAATTGACAACCTCCTGTTGTGGACTTCCTATCAAGACTTGCTCCAGCATAATCACTGTCTGAATAAGCTTCTAGGTTAAAGGATGATTCCTTAGGATACCAAAGCCCCAAATTAGGTTTGCCTTTGAGATACTTAAAGATCCTCTTCACAGCATGAAGATGTGAAGTCTTGGGATTGAGCTGAAACCTGGGACAAGCACAGACAACAAACATAATATTTCGCCTAGAGGCTGTTAGATACATAAGAGAACCAATCATGGATCTATAGAGATGCACATCCACATCTGCAGCATCTTTATCTTTAGTTAAAGGCACTTTGTTCTACATGGGTGTGACTGCAGTCTTGACATTTGTGAAATCAAAATTTTTAAGCATGTCAGCAACATATTTTTCATGAGATATAAATAGGCCATCTGATTGTTGTTTGACTTGTAAGCCAAGAAAGAAAGTGAGTTCTCCCATTGAGCTCATTTTGAACTTTCCTTTCATCAATGCCTCAAATTCTTCACACCAAGCCCTTTTGGTTGACCCAAAAATGATATCATCTATATATACTTGCACAAGCATGATATCTTTCTTGTCCTTCTTAATGAACAAAGTTTTGTCAATGACCCCTCTTTTGTAACCATTTTCTTCTAGAAAAGAAGAAAGAGTTTCATACCAGGCTCTAGGAGCTTGATACAGTCCATAGAGTGCTTTGATTACTTTGTATACTTTCTTAGGATGAGCAGGTTCAACAAAACCAGGAGGCTGAGATACATATACTTCTTCTGTGATTTTGCCATAAAGAAAGGCACTTTTAACATCCATTTGGTACACAGTGAATCCCATGTAGGATGCATAGGCCAAGAATAATCTAGTGGCTTCAATTCTAGCCACAGGAGCAAAAACTTCATCATAGTCAATTCCTTCTTCTTGTCTGTACCCTTGAGCCACCAATCTAGCTTTGTTTCTAACAACCACACCTCTTTCATCTCTTTTATTTCTGAAGACCCATTTGGTGCCAATGACTTTAGCACCATGAGGTAGATCTACAAGAACCCAGAACTGTTGCAATTTGAACTGTAAGAGTTCTTCTTGCATGGCTTCAACCCAGCTTTCATCATCCAGAGTTTCTGTGACTTTGGTAGGTTCTTTTTGAGAGAGAAAGCAAGCAAAGAGGCAGTGTTGTTGGTCTTTGTGATTGTTTCTTTGTTGCTTCTGAATAAAGCTGATGAGTGCATGAGATCCAAGATGTTGTTGTATTTGTCTCCTTGTTTGAACAGCTGACTTAGGGTTGCCAAGGATTTGACTCTTTGGATGGGCATTGTGAATCCCTAGTGTAGGAACAGGACTAACATCAATTTTTGTAGGTAGATTGTTGAAGTCAGTAATCACACCTTCTCCATCATATAAGGCTTCAGTAAAGAGCCCTTCATCAAGCACATCACTAATGACAGGTTCTCGTATCACAGGATCATTTAGATCTGCTTGTGAATTGAAATCAAGCTTTTCAGATTCACTGCCAGTATTAACAGAGTTTGTACTGGTAGTTGTTAATACTGGTGCCTTATCTGGATGAAGATCTGCTTCTTGAGTATCAATATTTTGAGAAGAAGTCTCCTTAGCTTGTGCTTCTACACTTAAAATCTTTTCTTGAGAAGAAGATCCTTTTGGTTCACTAGCTTCTGCAGATATTGGAATATTTGTAGGTATAACAAGATGCTCAGATACTTCATCCTCCTCACTTGTTGCACCTGCATTATTAGCATCATTTGATAATTCTGCAGTAGAGTTAGCTCTATTCTCCAAGGAGACAGGAACATAGTTCATTGAATCAGTTAAATAATCAATGTCAAACATCCATCTATAACCCAGTCCCTGTACATTAGGTTTCTCTTCAAGAAAATCAATATGAAGACTTTCAACAACTCTTTTGGTTTCCAGATTGTACACTCTGTAAGCCTTGCTTGTAGTTGAATATCCCACTAAGTATCCTTCCTCAGATTTGCCATCAAACTTTCCAAGAGCACTAAGTGTATCAAGAATAGTGACATGACACCCAAATGGTCTTATGTAGCTAAGCATTGGTTTTTCACCAAATAGTAGCTCATAAGGAGTTTTGTTTTGAGGTTTAGTCACCCTTACTCTGTTGATTACATAACAAGTAGTATTAAATGCTTTAGCCCAAAAGGTAGTGCATAAGAGTGAATCTGCAAGCATAGTTCTGGCAGCCTCAATGAGTGTCCTATTCATTGTTTCAGCAACTCCATTTTGTTGTGGAGTTCTAGCATTGATGTACTCTTGTTTTATTCCTTTGTTTCCACAAAATTCAAGCATACTTCTGTTCTTAAATTCAGTCCCATTATCTGATCTAATATTCTTGACCTTTTGATCTAGCTGATTTTCAATCCTCCTTATGAAGTTTTGAATGATGCCAGGAGTTTCATCTTTGAAAGAGAGAAAGAACACCTAGCAAAACCTGGTACAATCATCAGTGATAACAAGACAATATTGAGCATAGTTAATGCTCTTTACTGAAGTAGGCCCAAGAGATCCATATGCAGCATGTGTAATGGTTTGGTGATGGATCTCTCAATCTTAGCTTTGCAAGAGGCTCTATGCTGTTTCCCTTTGTGGCAAGCTACACAGGTATGGTCATTTTTGAAAACCTTGGAAGGTACGCCTCTTACAAGGTTTCCATTCACAAGTTTGTTAAGAGTTTTAAAGTTTATATGACCCAATCTCCTGTGCCATAATTTAGATTCATCTAATGTAGCTTTTGTAAGTAAACAGGCAAAACCTTTTACAGGTGCAGAAGTCTTTATATAAAAACTATACATATGTGTTGTCTAGAAACTTTTAAGAGTATCTGATTCTCATCAGGCATCTTAAAGTCAGAAGTCAACACACAACATTCAGTTTCAGTAAAAAGAACCTTTGGCTACATATCATAATTTTGTTATATAGAGAAAAGATTGAATTTCCCAAGTTCTTTCACAAAAGATACATTATCAAATTCTAAATTGCCAACAACAATTCTTCCTTTACCAGTAATGTAGCCTTTGCTACCTCCAAAAGTAACAGATCCTCCTTTGAATTCTTCAAAATCTTTTATGTGTTCCCTGTTATCAGACATGTGCCTGAGCATCCGCTGTCAAATATACCTCTGTTTCCCATGTTCTTAAGTGGATGATCTTGCACAAAAAATAAGAGATTAGTTTCTCTTGATGACCCAGGCCTGTGTAGGCTTGGGTCCAGTTTGTGGATCTACAGACTTGTAATTCTTGTATGAACAAGATCCATCAATACTAGAAATGGACTTATAGGTAAGTTCTCTTTTGAATGGGTCCCATTTCCAGTAGTCTGAGTCTCTAGAAGGAGACCTCCTTTTATCCTTTTCAACATAAGAGTTTGAGTTCTTTGCTGTATTATTTTCAATGGGTCTCCTCACAGGTGATTTTTATTTAGAAAAACTTCTTCTTTCATTAAAATTGTTCATCTGTGAAATAGGTCTTCTCACAGGTGAAGAAGATTTTGCAAAGTAATTTCTCTGATTAGCTTGATTCACCTATGGTTTAACTGGTTGTTTTGGTCTGTAATAGCCAGTATTAACCTTGGGATGGGCAGGAATAACCTTTTGCCCAACAGGTTTAAACTGGTTTCTACATGTATTAACATTTGGTCTACCAGAATTAATTTTGGAGTGACCAGTATTAACCCTTGAATAAGCAGAATTAACTTTTGTGTTACCAGTATTGAGTAGAACTTATTTAGGGACAAACTGATTAGCATGATTAATTCTATTAGCATTGTTCCACACATGTTTAACCACATGATTACCAGTATTAACCAATTTTTGTTTTCTCAACTCATTTTCCTTAGCCATTCTTTTTTCATGAAAGTCACAATCTTTTATCAAATGACTAATACTATTACACACAAATATCTTTTCTGAGAATATACATAACCTCCTCCTAACACTCTACTCCATTTATCATTCTTTTCCCTTTTTGGTGTCTCTGGTTTATTCACTTGTTGCCTAGGAGATTTTAAGTGAGTTTCACAACTAGGTTCAATAGGTTTTTGTTCAGGTTCAGACACAACAGGTTTATCACTTTTAACAGATTCAGACTTTGATNCTGTGAAATAGGTCTTCTCACAGGTGAAGAAGATTTTGCAAAGTAATTTCTCTGATTAGCTTGATTCACCTATGGTTTAACTGGTTGTTTTGGTCTGTAATAGCCAGTATTAACCTTGGGATGGGCAGGAATAACCTTTTGCCCAACAGGTTTAAACTGGTTTCTACATGTATTAACATTTGGTCTACCAGAATTAATTTTGGAGTGACCAGTATTAACCCTTGAATAAGCAGAATTAACTTTTGTGTTACCAGTATTGAGTAGAACTTATTTAGGGACAAACTGATTAGCATGATTAATTCTATTAGCATTGTTCCACACATGTTTAACCACATGATTACCAGTATTAACCAATTTTTGTTTTCTCAACTCATTTTCCTTAGCCATTCTTTTTTCATGAAAGTCACAATCTTTTATCAAATGACTAATACTATTACACACAAATATCTTTTCTGAGAATATACATAACCTCCTCCTAACACTCTACTCCATTTATCATTCTTTTCCCTTTTTGGTGTCTCTGGTTTATTCACTTGTTGCCTAGGAGATTTTAAGTGAGTTTCACAACTAGGTTCAATAGGTTTTTGTTCAGGTTCAGACACAACAGGTTTATCACTTTTAACAGATTCAGACTTTGATACTTCACTTGACACACTTTCAGGTTCTGATTCAGAGGACTCAGATATGTTTCCAACTAACTCTCCACTATCATTAGATTGACAGGTAGAGTATTCACTGGTTTTATCATCTGAGACCTTTGTTTCAGGCACTTGAGGTCCTTTTTTACCATACACATATAGTGATTCATCAATCTTTTTTTCAGGTAAAAGAGTATAGTCTCCACTTAAAGGAGGTGGAACTTCTTTGTAATTATTTGTTTTCAAGAATCTACTATATTCAATTGAATCAGCCAAGTCATTGTCAGAAGCAGTAAACATACTTTTATCCATCTCTTCTTCATAACTTAGAACCTCACTATCTGATTTTATCTCATATCCTAGGCCAATTTTACATGTTGAGCTCATGCCACTGTCTATTAACTTTGATTGATTTTGAGAAGAATTTTTCCACTTGTCTACAATCTGTTGCAATTCTTCTTTTTCTTTAAGAACTTTTTCACCAATTCTCCTATACCTTTTCAGTTTTTCATCTTTTGCATATATTTCATTAGCCAGAAAAGTAAGTTTTTGGTTTTAATTGGCTAGTTGTGTTTGAAGTCTATCAATCTGCGCTTCTAAAGTTTTGACACCATTTTCATAAGCAAGTATTCTTATCTCTTGTTCCTCTATTTGATTTGTTTGTTCATCACACATAGCCTTAACATTGTTGTATGAATCAATACACAGTTTAGAACATAGAGATACCTCAGAGTTAGAGCTTATGGCCACAAGAGCATGATTTGTAGGTTCCTCCTCATCAGTGTGCTCCACCCAATTGATGATGCCATCATCCATAGTCAGCAGACCAACCTGGCTTGTCTCCTTCTTGTGGGCTTCCTCTGGATACACCCTCTTCTTTCTCTCTTCAGAATTCACCTTTGTTGTACATTCTCTTGCAAAGTGACAATTGTTGTTGCACTTCCACCATACAAGCTTTGATTTGTCATAACCAACTGGCTTATTTCCATTACACTTAATGTTTCTTCCAATTTTCTTGAAGAATCTCTTCATCCTGAGTGCAATCATGGCCAGTTGCCAGTTGATATCCATTTCTTCAATATCAACATCATCATACTGATTAAGATCATTATGTATGAGATCTCTTTCCTCATATCTTCTTGCAAAAAGAGAGTAGAGAACTTCATCAGCAAAGCCCGCAAAATCATCTCTTTCCTTGTAGTTAGAAGAAGAAGCATAACTGCCAGGATTAAAACTGCTAGAACTAACTCTGTTAGTACTGGTCTTGCCTTGTCCAACAAAGGCAAAATTGGCAGCACTGGATGATTATTTTGAGCTTCCTTTGACATCTTGTTCAAAAACCCTAAGGTTGTTGAACAAATCATCAATAGAACCGTTATCAACACATTCTTTTAGCCTCATGCTCATAGTTACATATCGATTCTTGAGGCATAGATCTGAGAAACTTACGGTTTGCATCTTCAGAAGATATAGGAGAACCATGAGCTTCTAGTTGAAAGAGTAGCTGTTGGAACCTTTCATAACCTTTTTCAAGCCCTTCAAAACTGCTTACTGTGAATGCCTCAAATTACTGTTTGAGTATGGATTTTTGCATCTTCTTTGAGTTGGCATTCCCTCCAAATATGATTCGAATTGCTTCCCAGATCTCTTTGGCATCATCCATCCCGTGGAACCTTATTAGGTGTTCTTTTGGAATGGCCATTAGAAGAATGGTCCTAGCTTTCCTTTCTTTCTCCACAGCATGTGTAATACCTAAAAAATTTCATCTTGAGGAAATTACCAAAATACCCTTGGATTTTAAAATTTTAATAAAACTATATAATTAAAATAATAACTACATAAATTAAATACAAGTTATATAAAGCACCAAACAATTTTTATATTTTTAGCAAGGCCCAAGAAGTGATCTAATATAAATTATAAAGTCCAAAAAAAAAAAATGTGAAAAAGCCCAAAATTATTTACTAGGCCACGCCTAGAATTTTAACAACTAGAAAAGAAATAAAAACTTGTACAATATAATTAAAATAAGGGATAAGTCCAACTTAATTTTGGAAGGCAAATTTCAGAGATTGGGATGGCATAAATCTCGGCTAATCAACATTATGAAACGCCAAAATTAACTACAAATCATTCCCTTGTTTACTTTTTTATATACGGCAAGAACAAAACAACCAAAAACATAAAACCCTAATTCCCCCAAAATTCATACGGTCCTAAATCAAAATTCTGGAGGTGTCCCAATAATTTTCGTGGCTTTCTCTGGTCCAAAATATCATCACAAAAATATAGTTTTGATTTTTGGAGGCTCGTGTAATCGTTTGTCGAATTTAATTCAAAAACAAAGGTAATATTCGATTCTATTCATTCGACACTCCTAAAATTCGTTTAGCATTTTTCTCATGTTCCTCACATCTCCCTTGGTCTGTGAAAAATGATTATAAGGTCGTGGAGGTCGTGGTGTGCTCGTGGGAATTTTATTGTTATTATTTTGGCTCGTTAAAGGGAGAATAATTCGTCACGTTTGTTCCACTCATTCTATATTCAACCTGGTAATTTTCCCACGTCTCCTACATCATATGAAACCCAAATAAAATTGTGAAAACGAACCATGCATGTTCTATAATTTATTTGCGAATTAAAAACCCTAATTATGCATAAAACCTTAAATATTGCGAATTGAATTTTCTGGACTTGTACAATAATTTTTATGGACTCTACATAATGTATTTGATCATAGAAAAATACTGGAAATGATTGTGGAAGCATGGAACATGATTTGTGGATTTATGTTTAAATCGCTAATAATTATTTAAATAAAATGGTAATAATTCGAATATTGCATGAACGAATTTTGGGTGATTATTTGCTATTTTCTGGTGTTCTATGATGTATATGCAATGTATAAAAATTATTGTTTGAATTGTTTTATGGCTTAATGGTGTTTTGTGAATTATTTTATTTTCGGATTTTAAGAGAAATAAAGAAATAAATAGAAATATAATTCGAATGGAACTAGGTTTAGGGTTTGGAACATGTTATGATGAAATTAATGATTGTTTAAGGTTGTTGGTAATTTTGGTTTAATGATTGGAAATTAATTTTAGGGTTTTGATATGTTTTTATAATTAACGATTTGTAAATAAATATTTAAGGGGTTGTTTTGTAATTTTCTAAAACTTGTGGACTGATTTTAAACCCTTCTAAATCTGTTAGAAATGTGGTAAAAATAGTTCATGGATTGTTTGGATGTTTTTCATAATTAAAAGGGCTTAATATGTAATTATTAATTAATTATTATGTGAAATTGAAATAATTAGAAAAGGAGGGACTAAAACTGTAAATTCTGGAAACTTGGGGTTATTTTGAGTAACTAATGATACTAAGAGTGTTTTGTGTAATTTTGAGTATTTATGTGCTAATTGTGTAAGTATTATGGAATTATGATTTAATTAATAGGTTTTATAAACTTAAAGGACTAATTGTGTAAATTCTGAAACTTAAGGGGCTGAATGGTACTATATGTGCAATCTGATGTGATATTCTGAATTTCGGTAAAATGATGTGCTTGTTTGGTAAATATGAAATTCTCTTGGACTTAATTGTAAATTATATAATTATAAGAGTTAAATTGTAAAACTTGGTAAACTTGAGGGTGCAAGGTGTAATATTGGCTTATTTGACTTTCTTGACTTAAGTTGATGTATTATATGAGTATGTGATCATATGTGACTACATGACTTGTGAAATGGACACCTTTAACCCTAAAACATGTTCGGTGATTCCATGAAACCCTAATTTCACAAAACCTTTCCAAAACAGAATTCTTGATGCTTATGAACATGAGAACTGGATAATATGATAATACCAACCTAAAAGAATATGTTAACATTTGGAAAACATGCCCAATAGGAAAACCCGCTAATTACGGAAACCTGCTAATTACGGAAACCTGCTATTTAAGGAAACTTGCTATTTATGGAAACTTGCTAAATAAGGAAACTTGCAAATTATGGAAAGTTACTAAAAATAGAAAGTTACCTAAAATGGAAAGGTAACTAAAAGTAATAATCTGAATTGGAATCCTTTGTAATTCCGTCTTCTACTCCCTTAGGTGTGGAGAAGGGGTGACCCTCCATTTTCTGTGGTTCTTGCTTTGGTCTGATTTGCTTGGGTATAAGGTACAGATATTCCGTACTCTTTCAGTAAGAGTACAACTACTTCTCTCTCTTGACTCTCTCTCTCTCTCTTTATTATTGATTGATTGTTCCTTTTGATATTGATTCGAATCTTTGCTATTGATCATTTACTATTGACCCTTTGATATTGATCCTTTGCTATTGGCCCTTTTGACATTGATCCTTAATATTGATCCTTGATATTGAAACGTGAATATTGATCATTTAATATGGAACCCTGATGATCCGTTCAATAACCTTTTATAACCACACCCTTTGAACCTTGTGAGACCTTGGGTACTCTTTCGGGATAATGTAACAGAAAGTAAAACTCTTGTGAGACCTTGAATGTTCTTTTGGATATTATGATGGGAAGTAAAATTTCTTTTCTAAATTACGATATGAAAACATTTAAAGGAGAAACTATTTTATAACGACACTTTTCATATGATTTAAGACCACTTATCTACGGGATTGTTATAAATTCATAAAGACACTTTTGAAGAACATCTTATGCAAACCTTTATAAAGACCGTTTTATAAATGTCATCCTTTGGAAAATCTCTTTTAAATGAATCATTTTATAAACCCTTAAATGGGTAGGGAAACCCGCTAATTACGGAAACCTGCTAATTACGGAAACCTGCTATTTAAGGAAACTTACTAATCATGGAAAGTTACTAAAAATAGAAAGTTACCTAAAATGGAAAGCTGCTAAAGATGAGAAGTTCTGAAAATGTAAAGATAACGAAAGGGGCAACTTATATAATTTGAACTCTTCTTGATTCGTTATCCACTTTCTTCTAGGTTCGGTGAAACGAGAGTGATCTTCTCCTTTTGTTGATTTTGGTCTTGTTTGAGTCGGCGAAGGTACAGATATTCCGTACTCTTTCAGTAAGAGTACAACTACTTCTCTCTCTTGACTCTCTCTCTCTCTCTCTTTATTATTGATTGATTGATCCTTTTGATATTGATCCGACTCTTTGCTATTGATCATTTACTATTGACCCTTTGATATTGATCCTTTGCTATCGACCATTTGGTATGGATCCTTTGCTATTGGCCTTTGACATTGATCCTTAATATTGATCCTTGATATTGAAACGTGAATATTGACCATTTAATATGGAACCCTTATGATCCGTTTGATAACCTTTTATAACCACACCCTTTGAACCTTGTGAGACCTTGGGTACTCTTTTGGGATAATGTAACGGAAAGTAAAACTCTTGTGAGACCTTGAATATTCTTTTGGATATTATAATGGGAAGTAAAAATTTCTTTTCTAAATTACGANGTAAGAGTACAACTACTTCTCTCTCTTGACTCTCTCTCTCTCTCTCTCTCTCTCTCTTTATTATTGATTGATTGATCCTTTTGATATTGATCCTACTCCTTGCTATTGATCATTTACTATTGACCCTTTGATATTGATCCTTTGCTATTGACCCTTTGATATTGATCATTCGCTATTGACCCTTTGATATTGATCCTTTGCTATCGACCATTTGGTATGGATCCTGTGCTATTGGCCCTTTTGACATTGATCCTTGATATTGAAACGTGAATATTGACCATTTGATATGGGACCCTTATGATCCGTTCGATAACCTTTTATAACCACACCCTTTGAACCTTGTGAGACCTTGGGTACTCTTTCGGGATAATGTAACGGAAAGTAAAACTCTTGTGAGACCTTGAATATTCTTTTGGATATTATAATGGGAAGTAAAAATTTCTTTTCTAAATTACGATATGAAAACATTTAAAGGGGAAACTATTTTATAACGACACTTTTCATATGATTTAAGACCACCTAT
>LBNU01024593.1:13001-24568 GCA_014162995.1 Artemisia annua | reverse complement strand
GTACTAGGACTTATTTTACGTGACCAAAGATTAAAACAACAAAAATCTAATAAAAGCTTTAATGAAAAACACTTTTTAAAAACTAAATAAGCTTGAAAATAAGCTAATAAGACGCGAATAAAACCAAGCCCTAGCCCATGAGCTTATTTCATTCGAATCAAAAGGTTTACATGCAAAGGTGGTAAGAAAATCTTATAAAAGCATAAGGAAAGATTAAAAACAAAACTTGTAAGGATTAAACAAAGAAAATTTAAGACATGAAATATATAAAATGCATTAAAAAAAACTTACACACACTAAAATTAAAACAAAATTAAGGGCTAGCTTCATATGGAAGCTAAGGGGTCATACTTAAAGGATCCAAGGAGGTATCCTTTTTACATTTTGTACGCTTAAGCCCCTCTACTATCATCGTTTATGCAAACTACGCATAAACTTCAATTACACACTATTAAACGTTCTAAAAAATTAAACTTTAGCCCTTGTAACTTGAGGTGGTGTGTTGACGTTTCTTCCAAAGGTCTTCGAAGATGTAAAAAGTGATCTCTTGCTCGAATTTGTGAAGCTTATTGTGCTAATTAGCTTTGAACTTCGATTAAGCATCTCTTTCGTTTTCTCGACCCTTTACGAAATAAATTCATCATCATGGGCTTTCCTTGAGAAAATTTCATCGTTGACTCGGCTTTCTGACACTTTTCCACATCTCGTGCTCGTTTTAGGCTTTTAGGTTGCTTTTCATGATGTTTTTGCAATATTCTTCCCTGCACGATCACAAACACAAAAACAAGATATCTTTGGCGTTTAACGTTAGTTTTTGGTCTTTTAATCACTTAACGTTAGTTTTTGGTCTTTTAATCACTTAAACTAAGGTCAAAAGTATGTGTAAAATAGCACATACCAGGTGTATAACCAACAAAGATCCCAATATCAGCTTTTTCCTTCAGCTTTCCCAAGTCTTCGCTATCGTTAGTTGGGCAGCGATGCACCAAACACTCGTAGAAATGACAGATCAGGTTTTCTGTCGTGCACTAGCTTATTGGGGGTTTTGCCGTGAAGAGGGTGAATCAGTGATCGGTTTTGGGTGTAGCAAGCAGTTGCAATTGCCTCTCCCCAAAGAAACATAGGAGCTTTAGAAAATATCAGCATGGTTCGAGCAGCCTCTACAAGGGTACGGTTTCGTCTTTCAACGACTCCATTCTGCTGAGGTGTTCGTGGTATACTCCTTTAATGACTTATTCCCAGGTTTTCATAAAATTGAGTAAGTTGCTTGTTGACAAACTCAATTCTGTTGTCTGTGCGAACGAATCTAACAATTTTATTGAGTCCAACTTGCAGCTGCTTGATAAGTTTGATGATGATCTCTGGTGTCTCATCCTTCGATCTCAGAAACTTTACCCATGTAAATCGAGAGTAGTCCTCAACGATCACTAACACATATCTCTTCCCAAAGATGTTTTGTAGTCTCATTGGTCCACACAGATCCATGTGAAGGGTATGAAGAACTTCCATAATGGTGTTGATTGATTTGGGTTTGTGTGTTTGTTTCTTGCTTTTACGCAACTGAAAAGCAAAGCAAAGGTGATCTTTTTCATATTTCAGCCGGGTTATGCCTCGAACAAGATCTTTACGAGTGAGCTCATTGATGGTACTGAAGTTTAAGTGATTCAAACGATGATGCCACAGCCATGACTTGTTCTTTGAAGCCTTGGATAATAAGCAAATAGGTAATGACCGCATCATGTCTTCAGTGGATATGGTGTAGAGGTTGGTGCCACGGCTACCTTTCAAAAGATCCACATCATCAAATTCTCTAACAAAGCAAGTGTGTTTTCTGAAGGGTACTTCAAGATCAGAGTCACAAAATTGACCAACAGAGAACAGATTATGCCCAAGCCCTTCTACATAGTATACTCTAGAAATCACGCTGTCACCAAACACATAATCGCCATAACCCATTATAGCACCAAAATGATCATTCCCGGATCTAACAATCCCGATAAACTTTTTCACGAAATTTCTGAGCTGTGAGCGATCCCCAGTCGTGTGTTTTGAGCAGCTTGAGTCCAAATACCAAAGGACGATTTGTACGACCTGCATTTGAAAACAGACAGATGTGGATAACTGAAAAACGTGGATCCCCAAGCACAAGTGGGGTCCAATTGGTTAGCACAAGCATATTCACTTAAGACAGAAGTGGAAAGTTTAGTGGTATCATTAGGCATATCTTTACACGTGGGTGCACTGGACCTATGGTTAACGCATTGTGTCACTAAAGGAAACGTCCTACCGGTTGCCTTCCATCCCTTAACATTTGAAAGCCTAAGATTGGACAATGTAGTTACGGGGCACTGACTTCCTAAAGTGAACTTTCTTCCAGTAGGTCTCCAATGATAACCAACAGTAGTGAATTTCTTTCCTGTAGCTTTCCAAAAACGTTTTTCGAGTTTATGTATCATAGCATTACTAACCGGGAATAACTTAGATACATTCAAAAACGTCTTAACACACTCATCATGATTACCAAAAATTAAGCAGTCATTATAGATCTTACAAGTAGCATCAGAATTCGAATTCATTACAGTACGCCTAGAGCTAATACTAGAATCAACACGATTCATATCATTCAGATCAGTCTTATTGCTCCTAAGGCGGTCTTCTACTTTCTTCCCTTGAGCACTCTTAGCTGGCGAGGTCCTATCATTCCTTGTATTGCAACTAGGCTTTGACCTGCTAGCTTTAGTGTCAATGTTTACTCCTGTAGAATTAATGACGGGAACATTAGATCGTTACACTGCTGTTTGTTTTCGTGTAAGTAGTGTGTTAAGTTCAGATGATGTCAAAGGCACATTAAAGGTAACATGCTTGTTCTTAATCTTGGAGGGAGGTACCTTAAGCTTATCTCGCATGCTAACTGCTTTAGGACATGTACCAATGGCATAATCTAAGAGTTCATATGATCTATTGGTGAGGAAACATACATCAAGGATGGTATTATCAGCAGGTCTCACCATTCTAATCTCTTCAATGGTCTCACAAAGCATGTCAAGGCAATCCTTAAGATATATAAGGTACTCACTATGGACTAACTCATTATTCCTAAGTGGAAGCGGAATTTTTACGGCATCACATGCATAGCTTGTACATTTATAGACCTTGGAGAGAACGCTATAACATGAAGTGACAGGCATTTTCCCTTTCACCTGAGTCTTTAGATTCTCAATTTCTTTAACAAAGAGGTTATTTTTTCATTGGTTTTGTCACGTGTGATCTTAATCGAATCATATAACTCTTTGTAATGTTGTTTAACCTTTGAGTTTTCCGCTTGAAAACAATCATTTTCATATTTGAGATGCTTGATGATGTTTTGAAGTTGAAAATTCTGAGAATCTAAAGACGGAGGTTTCTGGAATTCAATCACATCACTCTTATTAGACTTCAATTGGGCAATTTGAGCCCTCAATTTTTGAATTGTGTTAGTGTGAGCTTGAATTTTTAATTGCAAATTGAGATTATCAACTTCTAGTTTCGAAAAATGCCTGACCATGTTATCATGATCATCATTTTGAATTTTTCCTTGCAATTTTAAATTCTCCCCTCAAGCTCAACAACACAATTCTGAAAAACGTTTAATGCAACAGACATTTCATGAAATTGGCAAGCAGTTAATGAGGAATCAGTGGCAGTATAAAACACATCTTGAGCAATGCATTTAGCAATCAAAGTATCATTCATGATGAGTGCATTCTTCCTCGCAATTTTACTATGTTGAAGGTCTATAGCAGTTTGTTTTNCTGAAAAACGTTTAATGCAACAGACATTTCATGAAATTGGCAAGCAGTTAATGAGGAATCAGTGGCAGTATAAAACACATCTTGAGCAATGCATTTAGCAATCAAAGTATCATTCATGATGAGTGCATTCTTCCTCGCAATTTTACTATGTTGAAGGTCTATAGCAGTTTGTTTTCCTTCAAGTTCCATATTTTTAAACACATCTTTCATTTCAAAATGTTCTTTGATTTGTTTAAAAAATGGAATGACTTCAGTTAGGTAGCACTCTTTTGTTAAATCAAATCCCCTTTCACCCTCAGTAATTCCCGTTGGTGTAATCTCTTTTACATGTTTTGTCAAAATCAGCAAACATTTGATAAAGAACGTAGATGCTAATAATAGTTTTACAATATGTTAAAGAACGTAGAGCTAACTGAACTAGTTGCATCAGTGTATTGGGAGGATACACCGTTGGGGTAGCAAACTTAAGGGGAGTTGTGGCCTTAAGTTTCTCAACATCTAGAGGCCAAAAAATCTGTTCCGGTGTTAACCTAGTTTGGGGCACAAAAACGGTCAATCGATTCTGTTCATAGTAATCAGGTGGTTTGATGTTGACACATTTTTTAATCCACTTGGGATCCTTCATTTTATTCTCTAATCTTTCTCAATTGACTGATTTTGTCTCAACAATCTCCTCAGTATTAGGCACATCAAGGGGGCATGATTAGGCGTAAGCATTACATTAGCATCATATAAGGCAGGTTGAGAGGCACTAATGCTCTTAAGAAAATTAGTTTTAGGCACTCCTACATCCTTCTTGCTATGTTCATCATGTAACCTAATGTGCTTATGCATCATTTGAGCAGTTTGAATGGTTTGGCCTTGCGTGTACAACTTATTTTCAAGCTTGTTCTTTAATGCTTTAAGATTGGAAAAATCATTTAAGAGTTTAGTTTCTCTACTTTGAAAATCAAGTTTTAGTGTGGTTACACTCTCCTGAATCTCCTGTTTTGTTTAACAGTTTGATCAATTTGATTTTGTAAAGATTTTATTTCCATTCTTAAAGCTTCTTCCTTTAAGTTTCATTCGATAATATATGTACACATTTGCGAATCCATTTTCTGCTCACGATCGGTTAACTCAAATTTTGCACGTTGTTGATACATATTCACCTGATCTTTAAGAATATTAATCCTAGTAGTCAAGGTATCATCAGGCACAACAACAGTGTATACATCTAATTCACTCATATCATTATTAATAGAGGATTAATCATTTGGTACAACAGACTCGACGTTGTGACTCAAATATTGTTCATACGGGATAACATTGTTATTTCCCATATCAGCAGGATTTGATTCAACAACGTTTGTTTGTTTTACTTTGTTATGAATCCTTTGTTCCTGTATCACATTATCCACACATGCAACGAAAGATGCTCGACTAGGCACATCGGATTCTTTGTTGTGATCCACATGTTGATGACTTGGATTAACATTGTTGCTTTCCAAATCAACATCATCTGGCGCGATAACATTAGTTTGATGTACTTCATTGAAAATTTTAGGTACATCACACGTTTCATATGAGTCATACAATTTTAGTACCTCAGATATGACAGATGATTTTGGGGAACCATATTGTTGCGGTGATGTGACTGCAGATGATAGATTGGCCATGAAGATGGTCTGTGCAGTGGGCTCATCATCAATATCAGAATCGAAAGCATCACAATCTTCGGCCTGAAAGATGTTTGGATCGTTGAGAGCTAGATCTTGAACTGGTTGATCATCCACATCGGCATGAAATGTGTTCCCTTCATCACCCGCAAGAAACAGCAGTTGCTCCTCATCCAACAATACTCCATTCTCTTGTGCTTGCATCAGTAACATCTTATCCTTGAAGTAATCAGAGTTCTGAGGATGTTTTGGTTGAGTGCAGTTCGTTGCAATGTGACCTAAGCCACCACAGTTGTAACACTTGGGTTGTCTTCCCTGTCCTTGATTGGCATTCCCCCATCATATTCTGAGTATTTCCCCGGACATTTTGCCTTCCTTGAACCACAACATGCCCATCTTCCACAACAGCAAGATTACATGGGTTAGATGATGTTCTGAGATGGTTGTTTGTTTGAGGAAGTGTACTTCTGAAATGTTGAACCAACAGTGAGACTTGGTTGGAGAGATTACCAATCCTTTTGTCAATGTGAGAGTTCCCTGAGTCTTGTTGATTATTCTTGACATTTGCTGATTGCATGGATGATTGACCAAGGGCAGACTGATTATGTGTTGCTTGTGTAGGAGGGTGACTGATTGAATCAAGTGATGATTGGTTGAGCCCCGTAACACTGGAGAGGAGAGCAAGAGGGTCATTTGAGGGATTGAATTTTTCTCTCAACTGACGATCATACATAGCATGCTTCTCATGTTGTTGCAAGTAGGCATAGAGTTGTTCATAGTTGTTGTTTCTGAGTCCTTTGTTTAGTTTCACATCTGTGACAAATCGATCCCATTCTGGTGACATGTTGTTAACAAACTTTGAGTTAAGATGGATGTTAGGCATTGTCATTCTAATCATTCTCATGTCACTCACAAGCTTGTGGAATCTGACATGGTAATCTGTGATGTTTTCACTGGGATTCATCTTTATGTGCTCGAATTCATCATACAACTAAGACTCACGATCTTCTTTGGTAAGTTCCGAACCAGCTAGCAGGATTTTGACATTTTCCAAACAACTTTGGCCTCAGTGTTGAAGTTAATGAGTTTGTAGATGTCCTTGGGTAATCCTTGTATCACAATGTTGGAAGCTCGAATATCAGCATCATAGCGTTTCTTTTCAGCTTCATTAAGATCATTGTAGGTACGAGGTCTATCAATTCCAAAGGTGATTGTTCCATCTTTACTAGTAGAGATAACATCTCTTGTGGTACCCATTTGAAATAGTCCTTCATCAATCGATCTCAGAATGTTCTCACCATTTTCCTTGCCCTGACAATACAAACGTATTCTTNATTTTGACATTTTCCAAACAACTTTGGCCTCAGTGTTGAAGTTAATGAGTTTGTAGATGTCCTTGGGTAATCCTTGTATCACAATGTTGGAAGCTCGAATATCAGCATCATAGCGTTTCTTTTCAGCTTCATTAAGATCATTGTAGGTACGAGGTCTATCAATTCCAAAGGTGATTGTTCCATCTTTACTAGTAGAGATAACATCTCTTGTGGTACCCATTTGAAATAGTCCTTCATCAATCGATCTCAGAATGTTCTCACCATTTTCCTTGCCCTGACAATACAAACGTATTCTTTGAGACCACGATTCACAATCAGTCCTATCGAGCATAGGAGGTTGAGTATCGGACCCAGCAGCTTGGATGTCATCAATTGAAGCCGTAGTTGTCATGGTGTGTCTCAAATGGGATTTTATAACTCTTGAGACTTAAACCGAGAAATCGATTCTTTCCCAGGATTTTACTAAAGTCAACAGAGAAAACCGAAAGACGTAGTAAGCGAAATGGACTTAGAATGAGAACTTAGATAAGTCACAATTTGTGCTGAGAGTCAAGTTGCGATAAGTCAAGCCGTAATAATTAACTCACAACGTCAAATCATACTCAGATTAATCGAAACGACTTAAGTTACAATGATTTACGAAACACAAGTAGTTAAACCAAATAATCTCAAGCTGAGTAAATCGCTAAAAACCACCACAAATCAAAAGCTAATTACTGAAGAGGAAGATAATCGCTACCCAAAGATAATCGTTAACCCAAAATTAATCGCTAAAAGCTAATCGCTGATGAAGTAATCGCTAAATACAGCCAATCGCTAAAAAGCTAATCGCTGGATTTAGTTAAACGCTAATCAGGACTTAATCGCTGCTTGGAGATAATCGCTGAATGATATAAACGCTAAGCTCAGCAAATCGCTAGCCACTAAAAGACAGGGCGTACTAATCACTACCCAGAAGAGTCCAAACCAGTCGCTATCTAGCGATTTGTCCAGTTGTCCAAAAATAGTAAACCCCACTTAATCTCTAGAGCTAAACGGTACACAGAAGTACTTAATCGCTAGCAAGAAAACACCCAAGAATCCTTCACACTACCAAACTAATGAAAGATGTGACCATTCCAACTGAAGAACTAGGTAACTATAACACCACTAATCACGAAAGTACATCCAAAACACATCAAATAACACGAGCAAGATCAAACCAAGAAATTTACCTAAGAAACTATTTGTAGGTCCAAAGATTTGGATCTTAGCAGCCTTTGTTAGACAATAGACACCTTGGATAAATCCAAACTATCTATATGAGAAACTCTGAACAATGTATACTTGATGTTAATGTGGAATGTTAACACAAGCAGTAAGAACAACACAGAGAATTTACAAAACGTGTGAAAGGATGCATGCATATCTTCTCCAAAGATATCTAACCGTGTGCATATCCTTTCCTAGAATATCTCCTAAGATATCTAACTTGTTCAGCAAAACAGACTTAACTAAACATAAACAGACTTAACTAATCTGGCCAGACTTAGCTTTGTACTGGCAGACATAACTAAAACCTACCTGACTTAACTAGACTATTTAGACTTTTAAGTCTGTTACAAATAATTCCCAACAATCCTCCTCTAACTTGATCTTCATGCTCCATGATCTTCAAGTTCCTTTCTTAAGAAATGCTTTGAGGATTTTGAATGTAAGCTCCATTGGAATTATTTTAAGCTGCAACTTTTGTTGAATCTTGAGATATTGCAGCAGCCTTCAAATCTTGAGTACCATCTGATCTTTGCAGCAACATTGACAATTTGTACATCAAATCAAAAGTTTCATACTATTCTCATCACTTCCAGGTGTGTGAACTCCTGTGAGAGGTAAATCATTGAAAATTTAATGGATTTGATGTCACTTTACCAGATAGCCATCACTTCTGGAGTAGCCAATGTTTCAGTGTAATACTATAGTACATTGATAACCATATGATTTTTAGCAAACCATCAGCTATCAATGGATTTGATATGTCTTTACCAAAATCCGTTTGCTTTTGGACTAGCCAACTCTTTGATGGAATGCAGTCATCATCTTGGTGAGTTGAGTACCAATTTATGGTTTTTCCACTGCCTTTACCACAAGCCATAACCTTTTGGGTTAGCCAACTCTTCACTATAACAGATATGGTGAGTTGAATACCATACAATTTTTGTCAAATTGTCAGCCATAAACGGATTTGATGTATCTTTACCCAGAGCCGTTTGCTCTTGGATTAGCCAGTCCTTATGTGGGTTATACATGGTGGACTGATAACCATTTATTGTATAAGTGCAAGGCACCTTCACCAAGTTTTACATCCTCAAAAATCTATCTATCCTGAGAATTTATCCAAACATAGTCAAGAGTTGTCAAACCCTTCTATTCCTTTTCAGAGATTGTTTATGACTTGCATCTTGTTGTAGAAGTCTATCAATTTCAGCATAACTTGCCTCCTCTTGTCTGATCTATTTCTTTGATTGTTTAGGTATGGAGGGTAATTGAGCAATTTGTTTTCCTTCCCTCTGTCCACCACTGATCTGAGCAGACTTATCCTCTGCACCAGACTTAATTGCTTCTTTGTCCACCACTCTTGCCCTTAACATTTTTCTTTTCTTCTGACTTTGACTTAGGTTAATGATTAGTTCTGCATCTTCAAGTCTAGTAGAACTAACAACTTTCTCCTCTGAATCTGTTTCTTCTAAAGATTCTTTTTCAGCTGTTTGTGACCGATACCCCCTTATTTGGATGAATTTTTAGATTCTGCATGTGTAGAAATGGGCAAGGAAATTCCAAGTTCTTCAAAAGCATGCTCCAACCTTTTTACTTTCTTGTTTGTCTTGGTTAATTGTTGCTTCAAGCCATTTATACGATCAAGAAGTGTAGGAACCAGCTTCAAAACATCATTCGGATCCATAGTGGGAAACTCTTATTGAGTAGAATGATGTGATGCAGAAGAGCTGAGTTCAAGAGTGTGTACTGGAGTAAACTGAGCATCAGAAGGCTTTAAAGAACCTGCAAAAGGGTTAGAAGCAAACAACAAAGCTACAGACAAAGGTGTTTCTTCCCCTGTGAATCCACTTCTCATATTTCCAAAAACTTTTGCTTTGAGACATTTGATTGAATAAATAGTGTGATCCAGTGTCTCAACATTTAAAACCATTTGTAGGAAACGAGGGTATATCAAAAACTTATGTGGACCTTTTACATTTGCCACCATTCCAGTAAAAATCAACTTAGAAAAATTGAAAGTTCTATCAAGAGTAAGATAGATCAGGGCAGAAGCAATCTTAGTATCAAATTGATCCCATCCTCCACTTTTAGTACTTAAACATTGGAGCAAATGATGTACTAGAAATCTCCATTGAGGTGAAAGATTTCATTTTAAAAATTTTAAACTTGTNTTCCAGTAAAAATCAACTTAGAAAAATTGAAAGTTCTATCAAGAGTAAGATAGATCAGGGCAGAAGCAATCTTAGTATCAAATTGATCCCATCCTCCACTTTTAGTACTTAAACATTGGAGCAAATGATGTACTAGAAATCTCCATTGAGGTGAAAGATTTCATTTTAAAAATTTTAAACTTGTACCAATGGGATAACCAATATATTTCATACCCTCAATAAAAATGAATGTGACAACTTAAAGTCCCCTGAAGCATCATTCAAATGAAGACAGTCTCGAATAGATGCTTCAGTGACAATGTAAGCAACATTGTCAATGTTTGCTCTTATTTGTTTGATTCCATTTGGAAGAGTTTCAGCAATAGCAGTCTGCCAAAACTGTTTGACCAAGGAATCATAGATAGTGGGATTACAAGTCAAAGCATACCTAATATAAGAATGATTTAAGAAGGTAAGTATTTGATCAAAACCATGACTTTTTGATGACTTCTGTAAGTAACCCACTTGATTATGTCTAGCACTATATGTAAGCAATGCCATATTAGTACTGGTGAGAGTGTGACAAGTGAAAAACAGAGTATGGTTGACCTTAGAAAGACTTTTTACTTACTTGGAAATAATGAATAAAGATGAAAAATAAATCAAATTTATTCACTTATATACCCATTTGATTGATAACGGTTAGTTTGAACAGTAAAAAATCATTATGTGAGTGATCAGTCACAACGGTAAAGTATTAATTGCAGACTAACACTGCCAGAGTTAACAATAGTCAACCAGACTTAACAACTTTCTCACCAGACTTAACAAGCAATTTAACTTTTTATCCAAACTGTCATCACACGTATAAGTTGTACATATGCTTAAATCCTTGGAAACCTGAAATGATTAGTAAAAGCCAAACACATATACATGTACTGCATAAGTACTGACCAAGCTACCCGTATTAACCATAACTGACCAGTTTTAACTAAGCTTCCAACCAATTACACACTTTTACATTTAACCTCCCCTTAAATGTAGCTATGGGTTCATCATACCAATATTGACTACCAGGTAGTTGAACCTTGGTCCATCAAATGCTTTTGTTAACAAATCAGCTACACTGAAATCAGTGTGAATCTTTTCAACTTTAATGAGATTCTTTTCAAAACAATCTCTAATAAAATGATGCCTGATTTCAATGTGTTTGGTCCTAGAGTGATATACTGGATTTTTGACAATGCATATGGTACTTTCATTGTCAATAAATATTTTAGTATTCATGAAGTTTAGACAATAATCTAGCATTTGATTTTGAATCCATAGTACCTGACCACAGCAATTTGCAGCAGCCACATACTCAGCTTCTGTAGTGGA
>LBNU01024593.1:0-12892 GCA_014162995.1 Artemisia annua | reverse complement strand
ACTTTACATTTAACCTCCCCTTAAATGTAGCTATGGGTTCATCATACCAATATTGACTACCAGGTAGTTGAACCTTGGTCCATCAAATGCTTTTGTTAACAAATCAGCTACACTGAAATCAGTGTGAATCTTTTCAACTTTAATGAGATTCTTTTCAAAACAATCTCTAATAAAATGATGCCTGATTTCAATGTGTTTGGTCCTAGAGTGATATACTGGATTTTTGACAATGCATATGGTACTTTCATTGTCAATAAATATTTTAGTATTCATGAAGTTTAGACAATAATCTAGCATTTGATTTGAATCCATAGTACCTGACCATAGCAATTTGCAGCAGCCACATATTCAGCTTCTGTAGTGGAAGTGGCCACTATGGTCTGCTTCTTGCACTGCCATAAAATCAACCTTCTGCCTAGGAATTGACAACCTCCTGTTGTGGACTTCCTATCAAGACTTGCTCCAGCATAATCACTGTCTGAATAAGCTTCCAGGTTAAAGGATGACTCCTTAGGATACCAAAGCCCCAAATTTGGTTTTCCTTTAAGATACTTAAAGATTCTTTTAACAGCATCAAGATGTGAAGTCTTGGGATTGAGCTGAAACCTGGAACAAGCACATATAGCAAACATAATATCTGGCATAGAGACTGTTAGATACATAAGAGAACCAATCATAGATCTGTAGAGATGTACATCCACATGTGCAGCATCTTCATCTTTAGTTAAAGGCACTCTGTTCTCCATGGGTGTGACTGCAGTTTTGACATTTGTAAAGTCAAACTTTTTAAGCATGTCAGCAACATACTTGTCTTGTGATATAAATAGACCATCTGACTGTTGTTTGACTTGCAAGCCAAGAAAGAAAGTGAGTTCTCCCATTGAGCTCATTTTTAACTTTCCTTTCATCAATGCCTCAAATTCTTCACACCAAGCCCTTTTGCTTGACCCAAAAATGATATCATCTACATATACTTGCACAAGCATGATATCTTTCTTGTCCTTCTTTATGCACAAGGTTTTGTCAATGACCCCTCTTTTGTAACCATTTTCTTCTAGGAATGAAGAAAGAGTTTCATACCAAGCTCTAGGAGCTTGATGCAGTCCATAGATTGTTTTGATCATTTTGTATACTTTCTGAGGATGAGCAGGGTGAACAAAACCTAGAGGCTGAGAGACATACACTTCTTCTGTGATTTTCCAATAAAGAAAGGCACTTTTCACATCCATTTGATACACAGTGAATCCCATGTAGGATGCATAGGCCAAAAACAATCTAATTGCTTCAATTCTAGCCACAGGAGCAAAAACTTCATCATACTCTATTCCTTCTTCTTGCATGTACCCTTGAGCATCTTATCATACATACTAATGTTCAAATTCCATGAGGTAGGTCCACAAGAACCCACACCTTTTGCAACTTGAATTGCAAAAACTCTTCTTGCATGGCTTCAACCCAACTTTCATCATCCAAGGCTTCAGTAATTTTGGTAGGTTCCTTTTGAGAGAGAAAGCATGCAAAATGGCAGTGTTGTTGGTCTTTGTGGTTATTTCTTTGTTGTTTCTGAATAAAACTGATGAGTGCATGAGAGCCAAGTTGTTGTTGTATTTGTTTCCTTGTTTGTACAACTGACTTATGATTGCTAAGGATTTGACTTTTTGGATGAACATTGTGAATCCTTAGTGTAGGAACAGGACTAACATCAACTTCTGTTGGTAGATTGTTGAAGTCAGTGATCACACCTTCTCCATCATATAATGCTTCAGTAAAGAGTCCTTCATCTGGTACATCACTAATAACAGGTTCTGGTATCACAGGATCATTTAGATTTGCTTGTGAGTTGAAATCAAGCTTTTCAGATTCACTGCCAGTATTAACAGGGTTTGTAGTTGTAGTTGTTAGTAATGGTTCTTCATCCAGGTGAAGATCTGCTGCTTGAGTATCAACATCTTAAGAAGAAGTCTCCTTGGCTTATGCTTATACACTTGACACCTTTTCTTTAGAAGAAGATCTCTTTGGTTCACTAGCATCTGCAGATATTTGAACATTAGTATGTACGATAAGATGCTCAGATACTTCATCCTCCTCACTTGTTGCACCTGCATTATTAGCATCATTGGATGAACCTGCAGTAGAGTTAGCTCTATTCTCCAAGGAGACAGGAATATAGTTCATAGATTCAGTTAAATAATCAAGGTCAAACATCCATCTATAACCCAGTCCCTGTACATTAGGTTTCTCTTCAAGAAAATCAACATGAAGATTTTCAACAACTCTTTTGGTTTCTAGATAGTTTTTCAACAACTCTGCCAATTATGCAAACTTGACTGTTTTTCATCAGTTTTCAATCCTTTTGTATCTGAAACACATAAAAACACAATTCAAATATATTTTATGTATTTTGTGGTATTTCTGTGTGTTTTCAGATGTTTTTGCAGTCTAAATGTTAAAGAAATGATGAGTATTTACACACTCATCAATCCCCCACACTAAACTATTGCTAGTCCCTAGCAATCTTTTGAGAAAAATTTTAATGGATTTTGTCTCTTTACCAAAAGCCATCACTTCTGGAGTAGCCAAATGTTTTAGTTCAAGTAAGAACCATGGTACATTGATAACCAAGTGATTTTGAGCAAACCACCAGCTGTAAACGGATTTGATTTGTCTTTACCAGAAGCCGTTTGCTTCTGGACTAGCCAACTCTTAGATAAATTATGAATATTATCTTTGGTGAGCTGATTACCAATTATGGTTTTTCCACTGCCTTTACCACAAGCCATAACCTTGCGGGCTAGCCAACTCTTCACTTTAGGATATGGTGAGTCGAGTACCATACAATTTTGGGCAAATTGCAAGCCATCAACGGATTTGAGATATCTTTACCAAGAGCCGTTTGCTCCTGGATTAGCCAGTCCTTATGTGGGTTAGACATGGTGGACTGATAACCATTTATTGCATTTCTAAGTATGAAAAAACTTTAAATTTTGATCAAATGAGGGTGCTTGATGGAACATGTGTTTGAATTCGTGAGAATCCCCCCCCCCACTTAGAAATGAATATTGCCCTCAATATTCAAAGTTCCGGGTGTTAAACCGACACTTAGAACGTAAGAAGGTAATATTAATAACCTTTATTTAGGTTTATTTACAAACATATTTTTCATAAAGCTTCTTAAATAGAAGCTATCACTATTTTAAAAGTGATGATGATGATTCTTTTTGGGTTTTGCAAATTTTTTTGGTTTTTTATATTTTTTAGATAATATACATATATACATATTTACAACATAGGTGAAAACCTATGCTCATGCTACTGTTTTTGATTCCCGAGTCGCTAGCTTGACTCGACCCCGTATTGATTTGTCCTTGGGGAAACCTGAACAACATGTGGGGTATTTTCCCCCACACTAGAGTGTTACACACGGGTGAAAACCCATGGTAAATTGCTAATATTTTTGTTTCTCGAGTCATTTAGCTTGACTCGATCCCCGCATTCATTGGTTCATGGGGAATGTTTGTAGATCAGGGACAACCATGGATGGAATGTCCTCTCCAAAATAGTGTTTCAAACGATGTCCATTCACTTTGAAGTTAGGTCCGTCAGCTTGAGATAACTCAACGGTACCATATGGATAAACTTTAGTGATAGTGAATGGTCCAGTCCAACGGGTTTTGAGTTTTCCCGAGAATATCTTTAATCTGGAATTGAAGAGAAGGACTCGATCACCAACGTTGAAAACGCGGTTCTTTATTCGTGAGTCATGAATCTTCTTAGTCTTTTGTTTAAAGATCAAAGAGTTCTCGTATGCCTGATCCCGTAATTCATGTAGTTCATTCATTTGAACTTTACGGTGATCACCCGCAGATTGAATGTCAAAGTTTGCATGCTTCAAGGCCCAGTAGGCCTTGTGTTCCAACTCAATTGGAAGATGACAAGCTTTCCCGTACACAAGCTTATAAGGAGTACACCCGATGGGTGTTTTGAAAGCCGTACGGAATGCCCATAATGCATCCTCGAGTTTATCAGACCAGGACGCGCGGTTTTCTCCCACGGTCCTCTCAAGTATCCTCTTAATGCCCCTGTTTGATACCTCCACCTGGCCACTTGTTTGTGGGTGGTACGCAGTGGATAAACGGTGGGTTACACCATATTTCTGCATGACTTTGTCAAACTTGTCGTTGCAGAAATGCGTACCGCGATCACTTATGATTGCGCGTGGAGTACCAAAACGGGCGAATAAGGATTTGAGGAATTTAACCACAACTCTGGCATCATTTGTGGGTAAAGCTTTCGCCTCTACCCATTTTGACAGATAGTCAACGGCCATGAGAATGTACTTATTTCCTTTAGATGACGGAAAAGGCCCCATAAAATCGATGCCCCAAACATCAAAGATCTCACAAACTTGAATTGCATTTTGTGGCATTTCATTCCGTTGTGAGATATTTCCATGACGCTGACAAGCGTCACATGTTTTGATGAGGTCGTTGGCATCCCTGTAAATTGTGGGCCAATAGAATCCGGAGTCAAATACTTTCTTGGCGGTGTAGTTGGGACTATGATGTCCACCAGTTGGTCCTTCATGGCAAGCCTTGAGAATGTCAATGGCTTCCTGACCGTATACACACCGCCGGATAATTTGATCCGCGCATATCTTAAACAAGTAGGGGTCGTCCCAAAAATAGTGTTTCACATCTTTGAAGAACTTGTTCTTCTGCTGGGACGACATTCCTTTCCTTATGAAGTTTCCCGCGTGATAGTTTGCGAAGTCGGCAAACCACGGGGTGTTGGAATCTCCTCGAAAAGTAACCGCATTCATGGTTTCAAGAGGAAATGTTTCATTAATTTCTTTCCTCTCGAACACGTCTTGATGTGGGTTCTCTAGTCGAGACAAGTGATCAGCTGCAAGGTTCTCTGCTCCCTTTTTATCCTTGATGAGGATATCAAATTCTTGGAGTAGTAGAACCCAACGGAGCAACCTCGGCTTAGCATCTTGCTTAGCAAATAGGTATTTTAAAGCCGAGTGGTCCGTATAGACTACGCTTTTAGTCAAGATCAGGTATGAGCGAAACTTCTCGAAAGCATATACCACAGCGAGTAATTCTTTTTCTGTGGTGGTATAATGACTTTGAGCTTCGTTCATAGTTTTACTTGCGTAGTGAATGGGCTGAAAATGTTTCAATCTACGTTGCCCCAAGACCGCACCGATAGCAAAATCACTTGCATCGCACATGAGCTCAAAGGGTAGGTCCCAGTCGGGGGCAACTAGAATGGGTGCCTCAGTAAGCTTTTTCTTTAAAGTTTCAAAAGCTTCGATGCACTCTGGTGAGAAGATAAAAGGAGCATCCTTTTCAAGAAGATGGGTCATGGGCCGGGCGATTTTTGAGAAGTCCTGAATGAACCTTCGATAGAATCCGGCATGACCTAAAAAACTCCTAATACCTTTGACGGTAGTGGGATGAGGTAATTTACCAATGACATCAACTTTAGCTCTGTCAACCTCAATACCGTTCTTTGATATCTTATGGCCGAGGACAATGCCTTCTTTGACCATAAAATGACTCTTTTCCCAATTTAGACAAAGATTGGTGTCTTTACACCTTTTCAGCATGTTTTCTAAATTGGATAGACATGTTTGGAATGAATCCCCAATGACCGAAAAGTCATCCATAAAGACCTCCATTGTTTTTCCGATCATGTCGGAGAATATGGCCATCATACACCTTTGGAACGTGCCCGGAGCATTACATAAGCCAAAAGGCATACGTTTATAAGCAAAGGTTCCGTAGGGGCATGTGAAAGTAGTCTTTTCTTGATCCTGTGGATCAATGGGGATTTGAAAGTAACCCGAGAAACCGTCAAGGAAACAATAGTACTCGTTTCCCGCTAATCTCTCAAGCATCTGATCCATGAAGGGTAGAGGAAAATGGTCTTTGCGGGTGGCGTCATTTAACTTACGATAGTCAATGCACACACGCCATCCCGTAACCAGTCGAGTTGGAATCAACTCGTTTTCATCATTGGTGACAACAGTTATGCCACCCTTCTTTGGAACACAGTGAATGGGACTAACCCAAGGACTATCAGATATCGGGTAAATCAATCCTGCATCAAGAAGTTTGAGAACCTCTTGTTTGATAACATCGTGGATTTTAGGATTCACTCGTCTTTGATGTTGGACTGCCGGTTTAAAGTCATCCTCCATTAAAATCTTGTGTGTACAAAACTCAGGGTTGATACCCTTTATGTCGGAGAGTTTCCAAGCAATTGCTTGCTTGTGTGACTTTAAGACCTTTATGAGAGCAACCTTTTCCTCATCACTTAAATCTTTTGCAATAATGACGGGTAATTTATCATCACCCTCCAAAAATGCATATTCAAGATGAGGTGGCAAGTCTTTGAGTTCGACCTTAGGAAATTCTTCAGTTTTCTCAACTGATTTGATTTCCTCATTATGAAGTTCTATGGGAGGGAGTGGAGGAGAATTGTCCTGATTCAACAATTTCTCGAGAAGAAGAAGATCTCCCTCCAGATCAATCTCATTGTTATCAATTCCCTCTGGAACTGAATCACTTTTGAGAAATGCCTCGACCTCTTCCAAAAGAAAATCACTTCCCTCAAACGGAGTGAGAGAAGGGGAGGAGTCGGAAATGATATTGGATAAACCTTTGTAATAGTGAATGGACCAGACCAACGAGATTTGAGTTTTCCCGAGAAGATCTTCAATCTTGAATTGAAAAGAATGACTCGATCACCAACGTTGAAAATGCGGTTTTTGATTTTAGAGTCATGAATCTTCTTTGTCTTTTCTTTATAGATCAAAGAGTTCTCGTATGCTTGATCACGTAGTTCATTTAATTCATTCATTTGAACTTTACGGTGATCACCCGCAGTTTTTAGGTCAAAGTTTGCATGCTTCAAGGCCCAATAGGCTTTGTGCTCTAGTTCGATCGGAAGATGACATGCCTTTCCGTACACAAGCTTGTAAGGCGTACACCCGATGGGTGTTTTGTAAGCTGTACGGAAGGCCCATAGTGCATCATCCAATTTATCCGACCAGGATGCACGATTTTCTCCTATGTTCCTTTCCAGTATCCTTTTTATACCCCGATTTGAAACTTCTACTTGTCCACTTGTTTGTGGGTGGTACGCAGTAGAAAGACGGTGAGTTACACCATACTTTTGCATGACTTTATCAAATTTGTCATTGCAGAAATGCGTACCACGATCACTGATTATAGCACGTGGAGTTCCAAAACGGGCAAACAGAGCTTTGAGGAATTTCACAACAACTCGGGCATCATTGGTAGGTAAAGCTTTCGCTTCAACCCATTTTGACAAGTAGTCAACAGCCACGATAATGTATTTGTTTCCTCGAGATGATGGAAATGGCCCCATAAAGTCAATGCCCCATATGTCAAAGATTTCACAAACTTGAATTGCATTTTGTGGCATTTCATTTCGTTGTGAAATATTCCCGTGACGCTGACAAGGGTCACAGGTTTTGATGAGATCATGGGCATCCTTATAGATTGTGGGCCAATAGAATCCGGAATCAAACACCTTTTTGGCGGTGTAGTTGGGACTATGATGTCCCCCAGTAGGTCCAGCATGGCAAGCCTTGAGAATATCAACGGCTTCCTGACCATATACACACCGCCGGATGACTTGATCCGCACAGATTTTGAACAAGTAGGGGTCGTCCCAGAAGTAATGTTTAACATCCTTAAAGAATTTATTCTTCTGTTGGGTCGACATCCCTTTCACTATGAAGTTACCCGCATGGTAATTTGCGAAATCAGCAAACCATGGGGTGGTAGAATCTCCACGAAAAGCAACCGCATTTAGTGTCTCGAGAGGAAATGTTTCATTTATTTCCTTTTTCTCGTAAACATCTTGGTGTGGGTTCTCTAATCGGGACAGATGGTCAGCAGCTAGGTTCTCAGCTCCTTTTTTATCACGTATAATGATATCAAATTCTTGTAGGAGGAGAACCCAACGGAGCAATCTCGGCTTTGCATCTTGTTTTGCAAAGAGATATTTTAGAGCCGAGTGATCCGTATACACTACGCATTTAGTCAATATCAAGTACGGCCGAAACTTCTCAAATGCATACACCACGGCTAATAATTCTTTTTCCGTTGTGGTGTAATGAGTTTGAGCCTCGGTCATAGTTTTGCTTGCGTAGTGGATAGGCTGAAAATGTTTCACTTTACGTTGCCCCAATACTGCACCGATAGCAAAATCACTTGCATCGCACATGAGCTCAAAGGGTAGGTCCCAGTCGGGGGCAACTAGAATGGGTGCCTCAGTAAGCTTTTTCTTTAAAGTTTCAAAAGCTTCGATGCACTCTGGTGAGAAGATAAAAGGAGCATCCTTTTCAAGAAGATGGGTCATGGGCCGGGCGATTTTTGAGAAGTCCTGAATGAACCTTCGATAGAATCCGGCATGACCTAAAAAACTCCTAATACCTTTGACGGTAGTGGGATGAGGTAATTTACCAATGACATCAACTTTAGCTCTGTCAACCTCAATACCGTTCTTTGATATCTTATGGCCGAGGACAATGCCTTCTTTGACCATAAAATGACTCTTTTCCCAATTTAGACAAAGATTGGTGTCTTTACACCTTTTCAGCATGTTTTCTAAATTGGATAGACATGTTTGGAATGAATCCCCAATGACCGAAAAGTCATCCATAAAGACCTCCATTGTTTTTCCGATCATGTCGGAGAATATGGCCATCATACACCTTTGGAACGTGCCCGGAGCATTACATAAGCCAAAAGGCATACGTTTATAAGCAAAGGTTCCGTAGGGGCATGTGAAAGTAGTCTTTTCTTGATCCTGTGGATCAATGGGGATTTGAAAGTAACCCGAGAAACCGTCAAGGAAACAATAGTACTCGTTTCCCGCTAATCTCTCAAGCATCTGATCCATGAAGGGTAGAGGAAAATGGTCTTTGCGGGTGGCGTCATTTAACTTACGATAGTCAATGCACACACGCCATCCCGTAACCAGTCGAGTTGGAATCAACTCATTTTCATCGTTTGTGACAACAGTAATGCCACCCTTTTTTGGAACACAGTGGATTGGGCTAACCCAAGGACTATCAGATATCGGGTAAATCAATCCTGCATCAAGAAGTTTTAGAACCTCTTGTTTGATAACATCGTGGATTTTAGGATTCACTCATCTTTGATGTTGGACTGCCGGTTTAAAGTCATCCTCCATTAAAATCTTGTGTGTACAAAACTCAGGGTTGATACCCTTTATGTCGGAGAGTTTCCAAGCAATTGCTTGCTTGTGTGACTTTAAGACCTTTATGAGGGCAGTCTTTTCCTCATCACTTAAATCTTTCACAATAATGACGGGTAATTTATCATCACCCTCCAAAAATGCATATTCAAGATGAGGTGGCAAGTCTTTGAGTTCGACCTCAGGAAATTCTTCAGTTTTCTCAACTGATTTGATTTCCTCATTATGAAGTTCTACGGGAGGGAGTGGAGGAGAATTGTCCTGATTCAACAATTTCTCAAGAAGAAGAATATCTCCCTCCAGATCAATCTCATTGTTATCAATTCCCTCTGGAACTGAATCACCTTTGAGAAACGCCTCGACCTCTTCCAAAAGAAAATCACTTCCCTCAAACGCAGTGAGAGAAGGGGAAGAGTCGGAAATGATAGGTTGAGAAGATGGAGTGGAATCAACACCCGAAGAATTATGAACGTAACCAAGAACTTCTTGAGAGTACTCCTCTGAAGCAACATCAATGACATCTATTCGGTTAACCGATTCAGAGTCATAATTTGAGGAGTACCTCGAAGTTTGATCGAGGTTAAAGGTGATAGCTTCGTTACCAACACGTAAAGTGATTTCATGCTCAAATACATCAACGAGAGCATGGCCGGTTCTTAGGAATCCTCTTCCAAGAATGAGAGGAACCCTTTGATCAGCATCGAATTCAACAACCACAAAGTCAGCTGGAAAATGGAACTTCCCTACTTTCACAAATACATCCTCAGCAATGCCGAGGGGATGAGATATGGTACGATCTACAAGCTCAAGAGTCATGCATGTTGGAGTAAGATCCGGAAGAGAAAGTTTCTTCCAAACTGAATGAGGCATCAGGTTGATGCTTGCACCAAGATCGGCCAAGGCATAGCATTCAACCATTCCTGGAAATACACAAGGTATTAGAAACTTTCCAGGATCTCCAAGCTTTTCGGGAAGCTTCTTTAAGATAACTGCTGAGCAGTTTTCGTTTAGTGGAGTTCTTGCCATTTCAAACAGTTTTTCCTTGTTGCTTAACAAGTGTTTGATTGTTGATGCAAACTTGGGCATCAGAATGATAGCATCCGCAAAGCTTATGTCAAAGTGTAATTCTTTAAAGATTTGAAAGAATTTGTCCATTTGTTGACTAGCCTTCTCGCGGAGCTTTTGCTCATTTAAACGTGATGGGTAAGGAATAGAAGTTTTGGATTTAGGGTTTTCAACCGGGATTTCATGTGATTCAAAAACAACTCCTGGTTTAGACTTGGGTTTTGGGACAACTTGAGGGTGGACGTCGTCGGTATCTCCGTTATTAGTAGGAGATACTTTGTCCTTTGTCACCTCATGTTCACTTTCCACTACCTTAGAAGGAGGAGAAGAAGAGGTAGTAGGAATAGTGGGTCCCTCATATGAAACACCACTTCTGGTTGTGATCGCCTTTGCATCGCCCCTCGGATTAGCGATCGTGTTGCTAGGTAAAGTACCTGAGCCCGAGGGTCGATCATTTAAAGACTTTTTGATCTCAGAGATCTGGCTGACCAACAACCTGTTTGTTTCTTCCTGAGTTTTCATGAACTGCTTTAACAACTCATCAGATGATGGTTGTGGAGCTGGGAGAATGGCTTGAGTTTGGTTAGGGAAATTTTGGATTCGGTTATTTTGATTATAACCTTGATGTTGGAAATTCCCTTGATTTGGATTACCATTTCCCTGAAAATGATTTCCTGGATTGAAATTGTTCCGATTAAAGTTTCCTTGGTTTTGGAAACCTTGGTGTTGTCCTGGATTGAAATTCCCTTGGTTTTGATAACCTTGGTTCATTCGAGGTTGGTTTTGGTTCCGATTTTGAAAATGCTGGTTTTGGTTAAACCCGGGTGGTCCTTGATAATTGCTAGCACGGTAACTTGGTTCAATTTGAGGACGGTATTGATTACCTCCTTGATTTGAAGTACCGGCTATAGCATTGGCTTCAAAAGGACTACCATCGGTGGCAGTACAGTTGTAGTATGCATGAGGGCCACCACAAGTGACACAGACTTCCACTTTCTTTACTTCAGCATGTGAAGGATTTTGTGTGAAAGTGACTTTCTTTTGATTTGAGAGAACCAAAGCTTGAATAGCATCTGTGAGTTTGTCAATCTTAGCATCGGTGCTAGAAGTACTCACATGCGATGAAGTAGAAGGACCGGCACTAGCATGAGATTGATATGGCTTAGCTCGTGCAGAACGGACCTGAGACTTGTTTTCAATGATTGCTAAAGCTTCTTTTGTGGTTTTGCTCAAAAAATTACCTCCCGCGGAGGCATTAAGAGAATCTTGGTCTGTTTGGTTTAAACCATTATAGAAAGTGTCCATTTGCATTAACTCGGTAAAACCATGATGCGGACATCTGCGGAGCAATTCTTTGTAACGATCCCATGCCTCCCCAAATGATTCATCAAATCTTTGTGAGAATTTCATGATTTCATTCTTAAGACTGGTGGTTCTGTGGGGAGGATAGAATTCGTTCACAAACTTTGTAACTAAATCTTCCCATGTTTCAATCGAACGAGGGGGTTGTTTTTCAAGCCAAATCCGGGCTTGTCCCTCGAGGGAGAATGGGAATAGAAGAAGTTTGATTGCTTCATGTGGGACATTCTTGTATTTGATGGTGGATGCGATCTTATTAAACCATCTAATATGAGCATGAGGATCGTCCCTCTCAAAACCATAGAATTGGCTTTGGGTTACAAGATTCAGTAACCCGGTTTTGAGCTCGAAAGTGTCAGCCACGATGGCTGGAACAACAATGGCATCTCCATAGCCCTCAATGGGTGCCTGGAGAAGCTCATTCATTGGGCGGTCTTCTGTCATGATGACAGGGGTTTTTGGTTCAGTACGTATCTCGGATACGACTGATGGAGCAGAACGTCTACGACGTCTTCGAGGTATGTTTACAAGCTCACGTAGAGGGCTTGATGACCTAGAAGAACGAGTGCGCATGCACTAAGACGAATCTAAGAATCCTTTGAGTGATGGAAACTTAGACTAGGTTAGAAGAATCTTTTTGGGTTTTTCTAAAAAATTTTTCTTGGAATAAATCCAAGTTTTCACAGTAACTTAACCAATAATCACAAGTGAGTGGCTTCTTTTAAAAGGTATACCACTCACAGAGACACAAAGGTAAGTTTATATTCTTTGATTGTGAACTTATTATGGTTTACAACAGCCCTCCTTCCACGGAAGACCGAGGATGTTTATTTTATTTAGTTTTTTTTGTTGAAATACTTGGTGACAAGTATTCCTTTTTGTATTATATATATATTAAAAAAGAAAAAGAAAATATTTTTGTATTTTATATTGTTTTTGGAAGTATATATAAGGGATATATACGATGGATAGATATTCAAACAACTGATGCTTCAAAAATTCGTAGAACGCAGCACAGCTCCCCGGCAGCGGCGCCAAAATTTGATCGGCTCTGAACCAACAGGTTTATCACGCAAGCTACCCACTTGTGAATGGATAACTGTAATAAAGAATCCCTGAAAGTCTAGAGCACAATGCAATGAAATCCTGGAGAGTACAGTGTTTCCCCGGGTTCGTTATGTCCCCAAGAGATGTGATATCCTGTGTAAGA
>LBNU01024591.1:67847-87831 GCA_014162995.1 Artemisia annua | reverse complement strand
TGTCTCAATCTGTTAACGAGTTTGGCTATTTTCAAGATAACATTAATCTTGGTGAAATCAAACGTGATATGGAGAAGTTATGGGAAGCTGAGAAGGTACTTGATCTAGCTCATAATGTCTCCAACGTGGAGGGTGTTGAGAATGGCTCTGATTTGCATACTAATAAAGAGGTATCCAGCAACCCTAATGATATTACAAGTTCGGTTGGTGATCCAAGTGCACGTGGAAGTTTGTGGGAGCAGTTCAATGCTTCTACAAGTAATATTAAATTAAAAGTTTTATCAATAGAATAATCAGATCGAAGGGAGAATAGAAAGAGATCAATTCTCTCCCCTAGGGAGAAATCCGGCCGCCACCCTATAACCTTTTCCGGCCAAATTCTACTGCCAATCGTCCTCTCTATCCTTCTTTTAGGGTATGCAATACAATTTGGTAGTTAGATATTCCTTTTAGGGTGGTTGGATTCGATTATCCTCATATCTTTAAGGGATTTCTCTCTTTTCTGGTCGAAACCCTAACCTAGTCGTTAATACTTATGATCTCCATTATATCGACTATTGTTCAGTTATTGATCATTGATTGTTTTAGTGGTGTCGATTGCTGCCTTAGGGTTTCGAATTCTGGTACTTATTTGTTTATCTAACCGACCTTAGGGTTCTTGAGGTCGATCTGGTCTATGGCGGTTCATATCTTTATTTAAGGTCGAACTCTTGTTTGTGATCTGATTTGATATGCTATTAACGATTATAAGACCAATTTGGTTTTTACATTCTTTGGGTTATGGTGCTTAATGGCTAAACGAAACCCTAATTTTTTAGGGTTTTTGTTTCTTGTTTCTACTGGAAGTATACTCTTATTAGGGTATTGATGAATGGCTGGTGCCCTGTTTCGGGTTTGTATGTTCTCTTTGTGATGGCTGTTAACATGTATGTGGGTTTTGGGAGAGATGCTATGTCGAATGATGCTGAATTGATCAGTTTTGCACAATTGATGGTCGATATACTAGTTTATTCAGAACTGATCATTGATTGGATTGAAGTTTGTTAGGTCTTTAATCCTATTGCTTGTCTATGGCGGATTCTTGTTTTGTTGTTTTGGGTTGTTGTATAGGGGTTATTTGTTTAGGGTATCAAAATTCGCTTACGGTTTATCCTACACTAAATCGTTCTCTAATCGTTTTTAGGGATTTGATTTGTAGGGATTAAACCGACTTTGCTATCCACAAATCGTTTCCTTAATCATCATTTTTGATTCAAGTCGGTTGGGTATCCCTAAAAAACAAAAGCGAACTTTTCTATAAATGAAGGACGCATTTGCTGCTTTATGTGCATTTGTATCCATTATTAAAACGCGATTCCAATTTAAGGGTTTTGTTTCTTTTTTTTGGGAAAAGGGTTAATTCACCCCGGCAAAATTCATTACACCAAAAAGCGTTGATTTGTACATATGGTTTGGTGGTTGATTGAGGGTGACTTCCCTCATCTCAGTCCCTAAGGACACTTACAGACTCTCATTATAAGAATGATCACCGCACATTCTTATAACATTTGGGTAAAAGGGTTAATTCACCGCTGGCAATAAAAAACAAAAAAAAATAATTCATTACACCAAAAACGTTGAGGTATTTGAGTACATAGGATTGAGGCGGTGATATCCCTCATCTCAGTCCCTTAGGACACTTACAGACATCGAATATTGGAATGACACACCATACCTATGATTACCAAATAAAATGAACTCTTACCAATATGAAAAAGTATATAAAAATTACAATTACTACTCAAGAAGAGCACTTGAGCCTTCTATACCACTATGGCGCTCCATCTTAACTTCCATGAAGAATCCACCGTAGAAACAACTTTCATGAAGAAATCCTCCAACTTGCCCACTCATTGGACATCAATCTTGAGCTTCAGTCACAAATTTCACAAACAACGGTTGGGAAAGACTCTAAAACTACGATAGACAGCAAGCACAAACTTGCTCCAAAACAAAAGTTGTATGTTTAGATGCAAAACCAAGCAAAACCAAAAGATGACCATTCCCGGAGAACATACTAGGATTTCCAGAAATCCTTAACTTCATCATAACAATCACGTAAGCCAAGATAAATGAGAATGCAATTTTTTAGAATCCGCTGATTGTGTGACTTGGGGTTTGAATAAGAGTCCCCACAACTTAACTTCCATCAACAGCATGAAAACTTCTTCACTCACTTGATCATCAGATGAGATTCAGTCAAAAGAGTAGGAAAAGAACCATGCACATATCCATACCAGAGATAGACCATGCCGCAGCAACTAACATACATGATAAGCAATAGAACCCAAACATAGAACTTCAAATCGACCATCCATGTGATCTAGAAAGCCACCCAAATCATAGGACTCGGCTGGATAAGTCAGCATCAATACATCCTCAAAAGGCGTGTTGTGAAATACTGATCCCATATGAACACCATCACAAGGCATCGAACCTACAACTTTACCACGAGCACCACTTCCAACACAAAGACAGAAAATCAGCATGGACTGATCCGTAGTCCTCCATATATTCAAACAAACATCCAAACGCAGCCACAAGAGAATAGCATAATAGTAGAACGTTTGCCAATATCCCCATGAATGCGTACCCACAAATACTACGCATTCATGGTTTACAGCAGCAAACCATTACCAGTAGTATACATCAATAGGTTTCCGACCTACTTCTTTTATAACACTTGACATCCTCTCTCTCTAAAAACCCACTTAGAAATCAGGAATCAGCCGTAGCACATTGAAGCAACAATCATAACAGAGTAACCTCTAAATAACCAACAAGGGTTAACTATCATAGTACCGACCAGATACACCATTTTTTTTGTTTTTTCCCAACCATTAGGAAAATCGAAAACCCTAAAAAAGAAGGGTTTCATAAACATGATCGAACAGCTAACACAACCAACCCCAGGATCGACCAGAAACATGTCAACTCCAATCATTTCAACACCAGATCGTATATATAGGACCATGAAAAGCCAAACGATCAAATAGGAAATCAAAAAAGATAAACCCTAAAAACGATTACGAGTAATCGTTCAGGGTTATGAGGAACCGATAATATAAACCCTAAGAAAGAAAATTCAGACAAAAACGTAAAGGTTATTAAAATAAACAGAACCAAGATCGAAAACCCTAAAAACAACCAAAAACGATCAGAGAGATCACAACAAGCAATAGGGAATCACTCTTGATAACCATGGAGAAATCATAATATCATACCAGAAAAGATTGCGCGCCACCCCTAAAAAAGAATAAAACCATCCCCAAAGCGATGACATACCATAAGCATCGAAAAAGGATTCGATACCCAAGGTAGAGGAGACGTTAGGGGGGTTCTATAGCCGGAGAAGAGATGAATGCGGCCGATTTCTCCCATTGGGGAGAGAGAGTTAGGGTTTTAGCAAGTGTAATCCCATTCTTTATAACATACATTGACATTAAACAATTTGAACATAAACTACAACGGACTATAAAAAAACACAAATTAAATGCATAATTCATGAATCTTCAAATCTCCATTAGTAGTTCCAAACTCCCATAATCATCTTCATATCCAACAAGCCATGCTTCAAAAGAATAGAATTAGAGCACCTATGTGACACCAAGAGATGACATACACAAAGAGCCAGAGAGGAACACCACCCTACAACACCTCAAAGACATTCCATAGGGTCCAAACTCCTAACATCCATCAATAGAGAGCAGCTTCAATCCCAAGTATAAACATAGAGCATAAAAGAAGATCGAACCCACCATAAACGAGTCCACTAGCAAAAAGCGATATTACTATAAATCGAGTCAAGGATTTTTGAATAAGTATCCGAGAACTTAACTTACCAGTATACCAATCAGAAACCACCATAGTTAACTTGAATCTAAATATCATCCCAATGGAAGCACATGGTCACAAGTTTCATTACATCGTTGGTGAGGCTCTAGAAACCACGGATACGAGCAGCAAGTAAACTCGCTTCCAACAGCGTCGTTGAGATGCTCAAACTGAACTCCAATAAGAAATAAACAACAAGCACATATAAATCAACACAAATCACCAATAGCAGCTCCACATCCAAAACCACAATCCAAAACGCAACAACGTGCTTACGAACTAGTTTTGGACGATAATAAGGATAACATCCAGCGATCTTGCAACCAATAATGTGTTGTAAAGAACACAAACCACCAGCCATGAAAACCCAACTAATATGCCAAATATATGCCAAGATCACCCCCATCAAACAGTCAATTAGGAACCAATTTCAAAGTGATCAAAGCTTACTATGCAACGAACCAAAGGGTGATAAAACCCTTAACAAGTAGACGAAGAGAAGAACAAACCAGATCCTTTAAACATTGATATACATGTACACGCAGCTGAATTCAAATCACAACCCACGATCACCTCCAAACAAATGATAGCAAAGGGTTTTGAATAAGAGACCAGTTAAAAAACTTATATCTCTCTATAAACCAAAACCCCATCATCACCTTAGCAAAAACGATCACCATGGATCTAGCAAGTCATGTAACGATCCCAAGGGTTCATTGAACAAGGAACCCTCATAACTTTACTTACCATCTCTTCTCATAACCCCAAACTAGGTCACTAACATCAGCGAGAACATGCATTGACAAAACAATCCCAAAACGGGATAACGTGCAGCATAAACCCCATAAAACCCTAGAACGGGGTTACATACCAACACACGTACCAAGGCTATAGGATCGATCTAAAAATCAAGAAGATGAAATTCAAACGAACATGAATTGAATCCTGGATAACGATTAAAACCAAAAAATTGCCAAACCGCCTAAATACCAAATGAAGTGAATATAAAGGAATAAAAAGGTAATCGGCACCACCAGCACCACCAACCATCTTTTGCCACACTAAAATACGAAACCTAAACGGATCTCATAGAGTGCGCATAAATTCATTGTGCTTCATTCTTAACCATCATTGGTGTGTAATTTTCTGTTGCAAGTCCCATTAGCGGTCGCTTATTGTTGGTCCTTGAAGTTAAAAGTGGTTGTTTGGAGGAGAAGTCATGGGAATCTGGATTTTTGAATGGAATGAAGTTTCTGAAGCTACGGGGTGCTGCTAGATTAGTAGATATCGATGCAAGGTTCTTAATATGATTACCATTGAAGGATTCTTGAAACAGCAGGTTTGGATGGAAACGGTCTGTATGCTCATTCCTTTGATTAACAAAGGGCACTACGTTGCTAGTTTTGAAAGACTGAATATGTCCATATGTCTAACAATGTTGCTACTGATTCTTCGGTCTCTATGTTGATACACCAAGGTAAATGGTGGATGGGCTGGCAAGAGGTTGGTAATATTGGAGGTTCTTGTAGCCTATGTAACCTAGTGAATCACATGTTGATGGGCTACTAGTCGCGGTTCAAGAGTGTTATTCAGATGGCCGTAGTTGATGATATGTGCACTAAACTTAATAATTCATTATATGGTTATTTCATTGGTCAAAGAATTGTGTTTCCTATTGTGGAAGATTATGTCAAGCATGCTTGGGCTAGGTTCGGCTTTGAACATGTTATATTGCGGAAGGGTTTCTTCATTTTCAAATTCTCATCACTTGAAGGTATGAATAAAGTTCTTAATGGTGGTCCTTTACTTATCAGATCTATGCCTTTATTCTTACATGTTTGGGTGCCTAATATGAGGTTGGAAAAGGAGAAGATTACTAAGGTACCGGTTTGGGTACGTATCCATAATGTACCTTCCGTTGTATACTCTAAAGCCGGTGTAAGTTTGATTGCAAAACAGTTGGGGCGGATAATACGGTTAGATGCGGGTACTAATGATATGTGTAAGAATCCTTGGGGACGTTATTCATATGCACAGGTACTTATTGAATTATCGGCTGATTTGGATGTTTTGGAATCAATTGAGGTTGAAATTCCTTTGCCTAAGGGTAAGGGTAGTTACATGGAAGTTCTTGATGTTGAGTATGAATGGTGGCCATCTTGGTGTTCTAAGTGTGTTTGTTTCAATCATGATGATGATGGGTGTCCTCTTAGGCATAAGCGGGTTACTAAGGATTCGACTCAACAAGATTGTAAGGTTCACGCTACAAAGGCTGGTCATACTAATGATAAGGGTAAGAAATGGATTTGGGGGTTTTCAACTAAGTCTAAACTTAAAAAAATTCACGTAATTGCTTTCAAGTGAATTTTTTTAAGTTTAGACTTAGTTGAAAACCCTAACTCTCTCTCCCCCATGGAGAAATCCGGCCGCCATTCCCCATCTCTTCTCCGGCTATAGAACCACCCTACACGTCCTCTCTACCTTGGTTCGAATCCTTTTTCATGCTTATGGTATGCAATACGCTGTTTGGGGATGGTTTTATTCTTTTTTAGGGGTGGCGGCTGCAATCTTTTCTTGGTATATATTATGATTTCTCCATGGTTATCAAGAGTCGATTCCCTATTGCTTGTTGTGATCTCTCTGATCGTTTTTGGGTTTTTAGGGTTTCGATCTTGGTTGTTTATTTTAAGTAAACCTTTAATGTTTATTGTCTAATTTTCTTTCTTAGGGTTTATACTTAATCGGTTCCTCATAACCCTGAACGATTACTCGTAATCGTTTTTAGGGTTTATCTTTTTTGATTTCTATTTGATCGTTTGGCTTTTCATGGTCCTATATATACGATCTGGTGTTGATGATTGGATTGACATGTTTCTGGTCGATCCATGGGTTGGTTGTGTTACTGTTCGATCATGTTTATGAAACCCTTTTTTTAGGGTTTCGATTTTCCTAATGGTTGGTGATGGTGTATCTGGTCGGTACTATGATAGTTAACCCTTGTTGGGGTTATTTGAGGTTAACTCTGTTATGATTGTTGCTTCATGTGCTACGGCTGATTCTGATTTCTAAGTGGGTTTTTAGAGAGAGAGGATGTCAAGTGTTAATGGAAGTTAGGGTCGAAACCCTATTGATGTATACTACTGGTATGGTTTGCTGCTGTAAACCATGAATGGCGTAGTATTTGTGGGTACGCAATCATGGGGATCATTGGCAACGTTCTACTATTATGCTATTCCTCTTGTGGCTGCGTTTGGATGTTTGTTTGAATATAATGGAGGCTACGGATCAGTCATGCTGATTTTCTGTCTTTGTTTGGAAGTGGTGCTCGTGGTAAGTTGTAGGTTCGATGCCTTGTGATGGTGTTCATATGGATCAGTATTTCACACGCCTTATTGAGGATGTATTGATGCTGCTTATACCAGCCGAGTCCTATGATTTGGGTGCTGTTCTAGATCACATGGATGTCGATTTGAAGTTCTATGATTTGGGTTCTATTGCTTATCATGTATGTTAGTTGCTGCGGCATGGTCTATCTCATGGTATGGATATGTGCATGGTTCTTTTCCTACTCTTTTGACCTGAAATCTCATCTGATGATCAATGAGTGAAGAAGTTTTCATGCTGTTGATGGAAGTTAAGTTGTGGGGACTCTTATTCAAAACCCCAATCACACAATCACGGATCTATTGCATTCTCATTTATCTTAGGCTTCGTGATTGTATATGATGGAAGTTAGGATTTGGAAATCCTATGTTCATCCGGGAATGGTCATCATTTTGGTTTTGCTTGGTTTTGCATCTAAACATACACTTTTGGAGCAAGTTTGTGCTTGCTGCTCTATCCGTAGTTTTAGAGTCTTTCACCAACCGTTGTGTGAAATTTGTGAACTGAAGCTCAAGATTGATGATCCATGAGTGGGCAAGTTGGAGGATTCTTCATGAAAGTTGTTTCTACGTGGATTCTTCATGGAAGTTAAGATGGACCGCCATAGTGGTATAGAAGGCTCAAGTGCTCTTCTTGAGTAGTATTGTAATTTTTTATATACTTTTATCAGTATTGGTAGGTTCATTTTATTGTAAGTTATAGGTATGGTGTGTCATTCCTATATTCGTGTCTGTAAGTGTCCTAAGGGACTGAGATGAGGGATATCACCCTCATCCTATGTACCTCAACGTTTTTTGGTGTAATGAATTTTGCCGGGGTGAATTAACCCTTTTACCCAAAAAAAATGGAAGGTGGGATATAAATAAAAAATGCATGTGCAAGTCACATGCCATCACAATGCTTTGAAACTTCTCAATCCCTAACCTCATTTTCTCTCCAAGCTACTGCATCTGCATCCTCAATTTTTTGGTGATTGTGATTACATATCGTGCTACCGTTCTCCGGACTATTAATTATCATCTTCCTCGTTGCCTTTTTTTTCTTCAACCAAACGTATTACTCCTCCTTAATTTTAGCCAAGACAAATCCAAAAAGACATGAACTGCTTACGTTCATTTTATGCTACTTATTCAATAATTCTATAAATTGAATTTCTTATCTAATATATTTGTATCATAGTTAAGTTTTGGAATCACGAGTTTAATGTTTTTTATTGGTTGTTGTTTGATTTTTGAAATTCGTGATGACATCAGTAATAAAGCTATATACATCAATGTCTGTTATATGTAGATTTATTATATGTACTACAATTAACCATTCAATTCCTTGAAATACCTTTGCTAAACAAAATTAAAAGATCTTCTGCTGCCCATTGTTTGTCTGCTCAATTAAGGAAGTTTATGATTTCTGATGGTACTATTCTTTGACAACCTTCTGCGTTTATTTGACAACATGATAATTTCTAATTGTTCACTTTACTTTGATTCTCTATTCACGCCAGACACGAGAACTGATTTTATAAATCATTCCATAGTTTTACTCCGGACTCTACCAAACTATAGAATCATTTTTCTTTCTTTGTGGTCATTCACCTTCTATGGGATTCCATTCTTTGCTCTATTTCCATTCTTCACGATTCAACTGTACCAAACACCCCCTAATAGTGTGATTATGAAGATTCGCACCAGCAGAAGGCGTTGCAAGTTTATACACAGGTGCATCACATACATTAAAGGAACTTTGCTCCATCAAATCATGTTTAATGTGTTCAATAGTAGCTGAATTCGACACATCAAACCTAAGTTCCATAAAACCTTCCATACCATCAGGTTTCGCTCCTGAAATAGTACCATTATCTATAGAACCATCCGTCAAGACATCATTATGTTGAACCAAGAGCTCCTCTTGTACCTTATCCTCATTAGCAGATTCCTTAGAAGAAATATTACTAGATACGGCTGGTTCTGATTCAACACTCCTTAGTTCAGCGTGATTGACATGTGTGGTAGTAGGCATGACATTCATAGCATCAATTGTAGCAAAGGAACCAATACCAGAATTCATAAACAAACCTCCGCCAACATCAGGACACGCACAATCAGTAAGTAGTATAGAAGGTGTAATAGGGTTCATCATCGAAAACAATAACCAACTCACCAAAGCTATTACGACACTTCTCAACAGAATTGCTACTCGCGTTATTAGGTTCTACCACAGAATAATTCCCAGCTGATGCATTCGGCTGAGATACACAAACATTATTTGCATCTAAACCCTTTAATCGTAGCATACGAGCCTTCAACTCATCAAAATTAACCTTCACCAAATCAGCCTCCATCTCTCCAAAAAAAACCCCACGTCCAATAACTTGCAGCAAACCAGCAATACACGATTAAACCCTAAAGGGTTACTTACAATCGTATCACCACAACCTCAAATCGATCCAATGATAAAGTAGATTTAATTAACCCTAAATACCGATTAGAGTATACAAGGACCAATTAAACCGACTATAAAACAAACCCTAAAAAGGAATTCGTTTTCTTTAAGACCAGCAGATCTCACCACCCTTCAGATATGAAGAGCAGATCTGGATAAACAAATTCGATCAAACCAAGAGTAAAATAATCGATTATGAAGACCCTAACACCGATTAGGATAAATAACGAATCATAAAACGACTTTAATCAAGAGGAAATTGGATGAACGAATTAAAAACACAAACTCGGCTACAAAAAAACCTAAAAAACGATTTCACAAAATAACTACAAAAACTTGTTTAATTCCACGAATCTGATCAAGAAGTGATTAGTACGAATAGTAATCAATATCCCTAACAGATTTATGAAAGAAAAACAAGGATTGGAGTGTATTTAATGAAAAAAAAATGATTTGAATGTGTAGAGGTTTTTTGGCGGCTGGAACCTAGAGAGAGAGGAAAAACGAATTAGGGTTTTTTTTTGTTTTTGTCCCTAAACGCTTGCTCACTTGATGAGAGCAATTGCCCGTTGCATGATGATAGCCGTTGTCTCTGATGGTTTCACACTTTTTAAGAGCAATTGTCACTTACATGATGAGATCCGTTGTCGCTAAAGGCTAACTTTATGAGGGCAATTTGTCCCTTACATGATGAGAGCCGTTGTCTTTAAAGGCTCACTTCTTGAGAGCAATTGTACCTTACTTGATGGGAACCGTTGTCCCTAAACGCTTGCTCACTTGATGAGAGCAATTGCCCTTTACATGATGATAGCCGTTGTCCATAATCCTTGCACTCTTGATAAGAGCAATTGTCACTCACATGATGAGATTCGTTGTCCCGAAAGGCTAACTTTATTAGGGCAATTTGTCCCTTACATGATAAGATTCGTTGTCCCAAAAGGCTCACTTGTAGAGAGCAATTGTACCTTACTTGATGAGAACCGTTGTCCCTAAACGCTTGCTCACTTGATGAGAGCAATTGCCTTTTACACGATGATAACCGTTGTCCCTAATGCTTGCATATTTTATAAGAGCAATTGTCATTTACATGATGAGATCCATCGTCCCTGAAGGTTAACTTTATGAGGGCAATTTGTCGCTTACATGATATGAGCCGTTGTCCCTAAAGACTCACTTGTTGAGAGCAATTGTAGCTTACTTGATGGAAACCGTTGTCCCTAAACGCTTGTTCACTTGATGAGAGCAATTACCCTTTACATGATAATAGCCGTTGTCCCTATTGGTTTCACACTTTTTAAGAGTAACTGTCACTTACATGATGAGATGCGTTGTCCCTAAAGGTTAAATTTATGAGGGCAATTTGTCCCATACATGATAAGAGCTATTGTCCTTAAAATGTCACTTGTTGAGAGCAATAGTACCTTACTTGATGGAAACTGTTGTCCCTAAACGCTTGCTTACTTGATGAGAGGAATTGCCCTTTACATGATGATAGCCGTTGTTCCTAGTGCTTGTACACTTGATAAGAGCAATTGTCACTTACATGATGAGATCCGTTGTCCTTAAAGGCTAACTTTATGAGGGAAATTTGTCCCTTACATGATACGAGCCGTAGTCCCTAAAGGCACACTTCTTGAGAGCAATTGTACCTTAGTTAATGGGAACCATTGTCCCTAAACGCTTGCTCACTTGATGAGAGAAATTGTCCTTTACATGATGATAGCCGTTGTCACTAATGCTTGCACACTTGATAAGAGCAATTGTCACTTACATGATCAGATCTGTTGTCCCTAAAGGCTAACTTTATAAGGGAAATTTGTCCCTTAGGTGATAAGAGCCATTGTCCCTAAAGGCTCACTTGTAGAGAGCAATTATACTTTACTTGATTGGAACCGTTGTCCCTAAACGCTTGCTCACTTGATGAGAAATTGCCATTCAAATGATGATAGCTGTTGTCCCTAATGCTTGGCCACTTGATAAGAGCAATTGTAACTTACATGATGAGATCCGTTGTCCCTAAAGGCTAACTTTATGAGGGCAATTTGTTCCTTACATGATAAGAGCCGTTGTCCCTAAAGGTTCACTTTTTGAGAGCAATTGTACCTTACTTGATGGAAACCATTGTCCCTAAACGCTTGCTCACATTGCCCTTTACATGATGACAGTTGTTGTTTCTAATGGTTTCACACTTTTTAACACTAACATGATGAGATCCGTTGTCCCTAAAGACTAACTTTATGAGGGCAATTTGTACCTTGACTGATAAGAGCCGTTGTCCCTAAAGGCTCACTTCTTTAGAGCAATTGTACCTTACATAATGTGAACCGTTGTCCGTAAACGCTTGCTCACTTGATGAGAGCAATTGCCCTTTACATGATGATAGCCGTTGTCCCTAATGGTTTCACACTTTTTAAGAGTAATTGTCACTCTAATGATGAATGTCGTTGTCCCTAAAGGCTCACTTCTTAAGAGCAATTGTACCTTACTTGATGGGAACTGTTGTCCCTAAACGCTTGCTCACTTGATGAGAGCATTTGCCCTTTCCATGATTATAGCCGTTGTCCCAAATGCTTGCACACTTGATAAGAGCAATTTTCACTTACATGATGAGATCCGTTGTCCCTAAAGGCTAACTTTTTGTGGGTAATTTGTCCCTTACATGATAAGAGTCGTTGTCCCTAAAGGCTCACTTCTTGAGAGCAACTGTACCTTACTTTAGGGAAACCGTTGTCCCTAAACCCTTGCTCACTTGATGAGAGCAATTGCCCTTTGCATGATGATAGCTTTTGTCCATATTGGTTTCACACTTTTTAAGAGCAATTGTCACTAACATGATGAGATCCGTTGTCCCTAAATGCTAACTTTATGAGGGCAATTTGTACCTTACATTATAAGTGCCGTTGTCTCTAAAGGCTCACTTCTTGAGAGTAATTGTACCTTACTTAATGGGAACCATTGTCCGTAAACGCTTGCTCACTTGATGAGAGCAATTGCCTTTACATGATGATAGCCGTTGTCCCAAATGGTTTCACACTTTTTAAGAGTAATTGTCACTTACATGATGAGATCCGTTGTTCCTAAATGTTAACTTTATGAGGGCAATTTGTCCCTTACATGATAAGAGCCATTGTCCCTAAAGGCTCACTTGTCGAGAGCAATAGTACCTTATTTGATGGAAACCGTTGTCCCTAAACGCTTGTTTACTTGATGAGAGCTATTGCCCTTTACGTGATGATAGTCGTTGTCCCTAATGCTTTTTGGGTAAAAGGGTTTATTCACCCCTTAAAACTCACTATTGAACTCACATACTTTTACTATACATTGTTAGTTATACAAACCTATGAACTCACCAACCTCGTGTTGACACTTTTTAGCATGTATTTTCAGGCTTAAGGCGATAGCTTACTGTTGAAGGCTTTTGGCATGGCATGGCATGGTCATAGATGACTCTGATATATATTTGGGACCGCTTTATTTCTTTTATGGGCTTATATTTCCACACTGTTTTTTTTGGAACGCTGTAAACAAATACTTTTGAATATAAAGATTTCTTTTAAACGGTTGAGGTAAAACCGTTCTTTGTACTTTGTGTTGTGATATCAATTTAGTAGCACCCAAACATGTATGCTTCCGCTGGACCCGAATTTTGGGGGTGTTACATTGTCCATAATCCTTGCACTCTTGATAAGAGCAATTGTCACTCACATGATGAGATCCGTTGTCCCTAAAGGCTAACTTTATTAGGGCAATTTGTCCCTTACATGATAAGAGTCGTTATCCCAAAAGGCTCACTTGTAGAGAGCAATTGTACCTTACTTGATGAGAACCGTTGTCCCTAAACGCTTGCTCACTTGATGAGAGCAATTGCCTTTTACACGATAAAACCGTTGTCCCTAATGCTTGCATATTTTATAAGAGCAATTGTCATTTACATGATGAGATCCGTCGTCCCTGAAGGTTAACTTTATGAGGGCAATTTGTCGCTTACATGATATGAGCCGTTGTCCCTAAAGACTCACTTGTTGAGAGCAATTGTAGCTTACTTGATGGAAACCGTTGTCCCTAAACGCTTGTTCACTTGATGAGAGCAATTACCCTTTACATGATAATAGCCGTTGTCCCTATTGGTTTCACACTTTTTAAGAGTAACTGTCACTTACATGATGAGATGCGTTGTCCCTAAAGGTTAAATTTATGAGGGCAATTTGTCCCATACATGATAAGAGCTATTGTCCTTAAAATGTCACTTGTTGAGAGCAATAGTACCTTACTTGATGGAAACTGTTGTCCCTAAACGCTTGCTTACTTGATGAGAGGAATTGCCCTTTACATGATGATAGCCGTTGTTCCTAGTGCTTGTACACTTGATAAGAGCAATTGTCACTTACATGATGAGATCCGTTGTCCTTAAAGGCTAACTTTATGAGGGAAATTTGTCCCTTACATGATAAGAGCCGTTGTCCCTAAAGGCTCACTTGTTGAGAGCAATTGTACCTTACTTTATGGGAGCCGTTGTCCCTAAACGCTTGCTCACTTGATGAGAGCAATTGCCCTTTACATGATGATAGCCGTTGTCCCTAATGCTTGCACACTTGATAAGAGCAATTGTCACTTACATGATGAGATCCGTTGTCCTTAAAGGCTAACTTTATGAGGGCAATTTGTCCCTTACATGATAAGAGCCATATTCCCTAAAGGCTCACTTCTTGAGAGCAATTGTACCTTAGTTAATGGGAACCATTGTCCCTAAACACTTGCTCACTTGATGAGAGAAATTGTCCTTTACATGATGATAGCCGTTTTCACTAATGCTTGCACACTTGATGAGAGCAATTGTACCTTACATAATGTGAACCGTTGTCCGTAAACGCTTGCTCACTTGATGAGAGCAATTGCCCTTTACATGATGATAGCCGTTGTCCCTAATGGTTTCACACTTTTTAAGAGTAATTGTCACTCTAATGATGAGAGCCGTTGTCCCTAAAGGCTCACTTCTTAAGAGCAATTGTACCTTACTTGATGGGAACCGTTGTCCCTAAACGCTTGCTCACTTGATGAGAGCATTTGCCCTTTCCATGATTATAGCCGTTGTCCCAAATGCTTGCACACTTGATAAGAGCAATTTTCACTTACATGATGAGATCCGTTGTCCCTAAAGGCTAACTTTATGAGGGCAATTTGTCCCTTATATGATAAGAGTCGTTGTCCCTAAAGGCTCACTTCTTGAGAGCAATTGTACCTTACTTTAGGGAAACCGTTGTCCCTAAACCCTTGCTCACTTGATGAGAGCAATTGCCCTTTGCATGATGATAGCTTTTGTCCATATTGGTTTCACACTTTTTAAGAGCAATTGTTACTAACATGATGAGATCCGTTGTCCCTAAATGCTAACTTTATGAGGGCAATTTGTACCTTACATTATAAGTGTCGTTGTCTCTAAAGGCTCACTTCTTGAGAGCAATTGTACCTTACTTAATGGGAACCATTGTCCGTAAACGCTTGCTCACTTGATGAGAGCAATTGCCTTTACATGATGATAGCCGTTGTCCCAAATGGTTTCACACTTTTTAAGAGTAATTGTCACTTACATGATGAGATCCGTTGTTCCTAAATGTTAACTTTATGAGGGCAATTTGTCCCTTACATGATAAGAGCCATTGTCCCTAAAGGCTCACTTGTCGAGAGCAATAGTACCTTATTTGATGGAAACCGTTGTCCCTAAACGCTTGTTTACTTGATGAGAGCTATTGCCCTTTACGTGATGATAGTCGTTGTCCCTAATGCTTTTTGGGTAAAAGGGTTTATTCACCCCGGTAAAATGTATTACACCAAAAAACATTGAAGTACAACGGATGAGAGTGACATCCCTCATCTCGGTCCCTTAGGACACTTACAGACTCTTATATAAGAATGAAAGCCATTCTTATAACTTACCAAACAAACCAAAAGAAACGTTGAAGTACATTGGATATGGGTGAAATCCCATATCTAAGCCCGTTACATAGGCGAAATTGCATACATAACAAGACACTACCATTTCATAAAAATAAGAAATAAACACTACCATGTAGACAAATCCTTGAATCATCAAATCGTCATAGTAGTTCAAACTTCCAGCTTTTCAACCAGTTACATAGGCGAAAAGCTTACATAACAAGATACTTCCTATTTTCTAAACAAGAAAATAAACCACTAAACACATGATAACAAATAACTCTGACAAAAATGTAAACTACTTCCTACGACCTTGGAGATTAAAGCCATACATGGCATTAAGAGCATCCAAATTCCCTAGAAGATCGTAAATTTGCTTCGAATAATCATCATAGTCATCAAACTCATCTTCACGCTCATGACCACCACCAAAAAGATTTGTTGATTCGTCGAACGTGTTAAGAACCACCTCATCATCACTATCAGAAACAACGACGTCACCCACCTTTGAAAATGGGTTAGCCCTCTTAGTAGAAGAGGAAGAAGGAGCAGAAGAATTATCCCTCTTAGTAGAAGAGGTAGAAGGAGCAGAAGAAATGATAATCTTAGGAGACCCACACTGCTCCTTTTCATTCATATCACTCACAAGAGGACCTTGTGATGCATTACTCGTCTTTAACGACTCATCTTCATTACCTTCCATTGTACGACCAGAATCCACATCCTTATTGGTGTCAGTAGTAGGAATACCAAAAGCATCCATATCATCCATATTAAGAGCATCAAACTGCTGATCGACATTGGTGTTGTGCTATGGGCGATTTTTTTCACAACCCTAACTCCCTCTAAAATTGATCTTTAATCTTCAATTCTTGTTCTAATCCTTATAACGATCGTGTTTTTGACGGTTAACTAGTTTAATTCAGTCTTATAACATTGTTTTTATTTGGATTCAGGCTTGAGTTGGTTAGGGATTCGATTTATTAGGGTTTTGTGTTAATCGCTGTTTAGTTTTTTAGGCTTCTTTTAATCGATCTTTCCTTTATCTTCTGGTGTGAATCAATTATGGAAGTCGGTTAGCTTTGATTTGGTATTTAACTCATGCCTCAACGTTGTTGAGGCTTACGATTTTAAAGATTTACGTTGATCTTTTAGGTTTTTTATTTAATCGCTATTTTGGGTTTCGACTCTATTGTTTTTAATTTAATTGTTTATGGAGAAAGTGGGTGCTGGTAAGGTTGATGTAGAGGGGTTGCAGGCTCGAATGGCTCGTTTGAATAAGGATGCTGGTAATTCTGATGGTACGCAGCCAAAACAAGCTTATAGGGTTTTGAAAAACCCTAACTTGGAATCGAATAAGAATGTTCATAGTGATAAGGCTGCTAGTGGCTTGAATACGAATACTAAGGTTGATACTGGTGGTGTAACCTTTAATGCTACTAATGTTAACACGCTGGAACCTGTTATTAATGTGGAAGAGGACTCTTATCCTCCCCTTCGTTCTACTCCAGTTGCTGCTACTACTGATTATGCTAATTTACCTACGGGTGATGGTGTTGGTGTTTCTAAACAAGCGGGAAGATTCACCTTGATTGATTCTAATAATGTTAGTACGAAGACGTCTTGTCCCACTACTTCATCAGAAGGTAAAAGTCATACTATGGACTTACCAACTGATTCTAACCATATAGTACAATCCGTTGAAGTGGAATCAGTTCCTAAATCTTATGTTGGTGCTACAACTGGTACGAATAATGATAATAATAAAGTTAAGTCTATTTTTCATGTTATAAGGTGGATAATGTGTTTAATGGTGTTGATATTTCTATCCCCCGTAAGGTTGTTGAAAATATTAGTACGAAATATGAGAACACCATGTATGGGTATTTTATTGGCAAGCGAATTGCGTTTCCTGTAGTAGAATACTTTGTACGTAACAATTGGGCTAAGTATGGTTTAAAACGCGTGATGATGAATGCCAATGGCTTCTTCTTTTTTAAGTTCAGTTCCCCGGAAGGTTTGGAGGCTATTTTAGAAGGGGGTCCATGGATGATAAAGAATAGCCCTATTATTCTTAAAAAGTGGACCATGAATACAAGCCTAGCGAAAGAGGAACTAACCCGTATTCCAGTATGGGTTAAGCTTCATGATGTCCCATTGCAGGTGTTTTCTGAGGATGGTATTAGTATTTTGGCAACACATATTGGGACACCCATAATGCTTGATTCTTATACTAGTGCAATGTGTATTGATTCATGGGGTAGAAGTAGCTTTGCTAGATGTTTGATTGAGATTGATTCTCATGCTGCTCTTAAGGAGTCATTTACAGTTGGTGTCCCTTTAATTGATAGTCTTGAGTTTTCTACTGTTACAATACGGGTTGAATATGAATGGAGACCACCAAGGTGTGATGTGTGTTTGTTGTTTGGCCACTCTAATGAAAGTTGTCCTAAGAAAGTTGTATCTACCCTAGTTGTGGAGAAATCAAATGTAGATGATGGCTTCCAACAAGTTGGAAAGAAGAGAAATAGGAATAAAGGGAAAACTATGGATAATAATGAAGGTATCGTGTCTAAAGGTTTCAATGTGGGAAAGAACATGTATTACATGCCGAAATCTGCTGCAAACCCATCTCAAGCTAGTACTAGTTCTGGTTGCCCGGAACAGGTTGGGGCTTCTAAAGCTAATACCACACCATCTAATGATACACCTTCTCAAGGGGTGGCTAGTACAAGTACTGGTCCCCCGAAACAGGTTGGTACCTCTAATGCACGCAATGATTTTAATGCTAATGTGACTAGCCAACCTAATTTTAAGGATGATGCTTCTAATAGTTACCCTATACCTAAGGTTAACTCTCCTAATGTGGCTGCTAATGTGAGTACTTCAAATCCTTTTGATTCTTTGGCGTTTGATGTTGATGGTGATACAAATAAAGAATTGAATGATGAAGATGTGGTTGTTAATGCATTTGATGAATCTGGTAATTTGTTTGACAAATCGGGGGCAAGCACTTCCGTTCTTTATGTTCCCGATGTTTAGTATTGCTTCATGGAATATAAGGGGTCTGAACCATTCCCCTAAACAAAAAGAGGTTTGTCAGGTGGTTAATGAGAATAACCTTAGTGTGTGTGTTGTTTTGGAATCTCATGTTGATGCTTCAGTGGTGTATGATACATGTCGTAAGGTGTGTAGTCGTTGGAAATGGACGTCTAATAGGAATCTATGTAGTAAGGGTTCTCGGATCATTCTAGGCTGGAATGATGATCTTGTGGATGTTATGGTTATGGCTTCTACTAATGTCAGGTAAAACGGGTAGTTACAAGCTGCCCAATGAGGTTGGTTCTGGTTCGTATGGTTCTATTAGTGCATCAATTGATACTAATCTAAAGAGTACGCTTGTTGATGAAGGTAAGAACACATATAGCAGCCCTAGTGCTGTTTGTGAGAAGTCGTGTGATGATGGGGTCTTGATTGGGAAGGCTGGTCATGATGATACACTCAAAGATCCACCTTCACGACATGATGTTCCAAGTCTTGTTGTAACTGATCTTAGTAAGCCTGTTGCGGATACTTTGAATATTGATAATAACTTAAAGGTACAAGTTTCTGGTTCAACAAGTGTGTGTACTAATTTTGGTGCTAAAGTCGTTATTCCAATTACCGTGGTTGAAGATATGTGTCAGAAATTTACTAATACGTTAAACGGTTATTTTATTGGTCAACGGTTAGCGTTTCCTTTGGTAGAAGATTATGTCAAGCATGCTTGGGCTAAGTTTGGTTTCCAACGTGTTATACTACGGGGTAGTTTTTTCTTTTTCCAATTTTCGTCACAAGAAGGATTGCTTAAGGTGCTAGAAGGTGGTCCTTGGTTTATTAGATCAACTCCAATCTTCTTAGATAATTGGGTGGCGAATACTAAATTGGAAAAGGGGGTCATTAGTAAGGTACCCGTATGGGTGCGTTTTCATAGGCTACCTGCTGTTGTGTATTCGGAAACTGGTATTAGGTTGATTGCTGAACGAGTGGGGCGACTAATGCGAATGGATGAGGGTACTTCTGCAATGTGCATTAACCCTTGGGGTCGTAATTCTTTTGCACTATGTCTCATTGAGTTATCCGCTGTTCATGATCTATTGGAATTTGTTGAAGTTGATATACCGCTGCCTAATGGGAAGGGTCACTATACGGAATACATTGATATTGAGTATGAATGGTGGCCTCCTCGTTGTTCACATTGCAAGATATTCAGCCATGAGGACTGGATGTGTCAAGCTTTGAAACGGCAAGTTGTTTTGGGGTCTGATTCAGAACATGTAAGTGCTAAGGAAAAAGTTCACGTTAAGAAGGCTGG